>LPNX010782503.1:0-51538 GCA_001517045.1 Pseudotsuga menziesii
TAAGCAAAGTATGTACATTCTAAATTACCACACATTTTTATAGGTTGTGCACTTAATTGTTGGGAGGAATAAATTACTATCACTCATTTTTTTTAAATCATGATTTCTAAAATAATTACTTTATTTCTTAAAAAACACATCTTTTTAAAAAACCCCATTTGTTTAATAAATCGAATAAATAAATTATGCAATTTTATACATAATCACACCTTTTTGTACATTGTGCCATAAGGTTTTAGTTTTCCCGAAATGTCTCCTATTTGAAAAAAGAGCAGAATATTCTAGGAATCTTTAGTATTTTGGGCATAATGTTTTGCTTCTTACTCGAAATTGGGCAGACTTTAGACCATTGGAAAGGTCTTACAAACGTCTTTGTTACTAAAATGCCCGCCCCAGACAAACGGTAAGGACTAAGGAAAAACTTAAAAAACCAAAGTTGTAGATAATTTCATGGCCTTTCCAACGGTCTATAGTAGGCCCAATTAAGACTTACGAGAAAAACATTATACCTAAAATATGAAATATTCTAGGAATCTTTTCACTTTTTGTTAAAAGTTATACATTATAGAAGAGGGTAGAATGTTATGGCACAAAATCGGTAAGATGAATAGTTTAGTACCCCTCATTTTTAAAAATCCTGACTTCTAAAACACATACTTTAATTCTTAAAAACACTAGTTTTTAAAAACTGCTATTTAATTAATAAGTTGAATAAATAAAGTATGAAAATTACACTAGAGCACAAATTTTTATAGGTTGCACACATTGCTAAGAGGAATTGCGTAGTACCTCTAATTTTAAAAGATCACAACGTCTAAAATATTACTTTATTCCTTAAAAAACAAGAATTTTTAAAAAATGCCATTTACTTAATAAATTGAATCAACAAAGTATTCACATTCTACATGATCGCACACTTTTACACATTGTGCATGCAATTAGTAAGAGGATTATATTAGTGTCTCACATTTTTAAAAATCATGACTAACAAAATAATTACTTTATTTCTTAAAAAACATGAATTTTCAAAAAATGTTATATATTTAATAAATCGAATAAACAAATTTTGCACATGCTACAGAATATCACCTTTTATACATTGTGCACACATTTGGTAAGAGGAATATCTTAGCACCCCTCATTTTTAAAAATGGAATTTTCTAAAATACAATTTATTTAATAAATGAAATCAAGTATATGCATTGTACATAATGGAACTTTTTTATTCATTATGCACGCAGTTGGTAAGATCTAGAGTTCACTGTCCTTTTTTAAAAATCACGTATTCTAAGAAATTATTGTATTTCTTAAAAAATAATACTTTCTAAGAAACTCCATTTGTTTATTGATTCAAATCAGAAAAGTATGCATCTTAGACATGATCACACAATTTTATAGGTTTTGCATGCAATTTTCAAGAGGAATAGCTTTGTACCCCTCATTTTTATAAAACATGTTCTCTAAAAAAATTCTTTACTTCTTCAAAACAATAATTTAAAAAAAAACACACCATTTGTTTAATAATTTGAATCAACAATGTATGCACATTCTTCATAATTGAATTGTTTTATACATTGTGAACAAAATTTGTGTGAGGACAATCTTAGTACCCCTTGTTTATAAAAGTCATTATTTAAGATTTTATCCTTTCTTTCTTAAAAACATGACTTGAAAAAATGGATTTGTTCAAGAAAATAAAAAGAAAAAGTATGCACATTTTACATAATTCCACGTTTATACATTGTGCATGCAATTGTTAAAAGAAACAACTTAGTAGCCATCATTTTTAAAAAGCGCAACTTCTAAACAAATTAGTTTATTTCTTAAAAAAAAAAGGCTTTTTAAGAAATTCCATTTGTTTACTAAATTGAATAAAAAAAAGTAAGAAGATTCTACATGATTGCACATTTTCATAGGTTGCACACACAATTGGTAAGATTAATATATTAGTACCCCTTGTTATAAACATGAATTTTAAAAATGACACTTGTTTAACAATTTGAATCAACACCTTTTTATATATTGTGCACATAATTGGTTTCAGGAATATCTTAGTACTTTCGTTTTTCTAAGATTATGTTTTCTTTTAATACTTTATTTCTTAAAAAACAGAGTTTAAAAAAAAGACATTTTTTTAATCAATCAAATAAACATATTATGCACGTTATACACAATCACAACTTTGTAGACATTGTGCACACAATTGGTAAGATGAAGAGTTTAGTACCCTACCTTTTTAAAAGTCATGACTTTTCAATAAATTACATTATTTCCTGAAAAACAACATTTTTAAAAAACACCATTTGTTTAATAACTCAAATAAACCAAGTTTGTGCATTCTACATTATCACACCCTTTTAAAGGTTGTGCACACAATTGGTAAGCAAAGTAACTTGCTACCACTCATTTTTAAAAAGTAGGACTTCCAAATAAATTACTTTATTTGTTAAAAGAGAGAGTTTTTTAAAAATGCCAGTTTTTTAATACCCCTTCTTTTTAAAATTCATGACTTTGAAAAAAATTACCTTATCTTCTTAAAAACAAAACTTTAAAAACATCATTTATTTAATAGATCAAATAAAAAAAGTATGCACATAGATGGTCAGAGGAAGATCTGAGTAACCCTTTGTTTTAAAAATCATGACTTTGAAAAACATTACTTTATCTCTTTCAAAATGCAACTTTAAAAACACCACTTGTTTAATAAATCAAATAAGTAAAGTATGCACATTATACATTATCACACCTTTTTATAGGATGTTATCTGAAGTGTTAGGAGGAATATTTTACTATCACTCATTTTTTTAAATCATGATTTCTAAAACAATTACTTTATTTCTTAAAAACCACATATTTTTCAAAACCCCCATTTGTTTAATAAATCAAATAAACAAAGTAATAATTTTATACATAATCACACCTTTTTGTACATTGTACACAAAATTGGTAAGCGAAATAGTCTAGTACCCCTCATTTTTAAAAATCATGACTTCTAAAACAAATTCTTTAATTCTTAAAAATCACATGTTTTTAAATTAAACCATTTAATTAATAAGTTGAATACACAAAGTATGAAAGTTATACTTGATCACATATTTTTATAGGTTGAGCACACAATTGGTAAGAGGAATAGTGTAGTCCCCATCATTTAAAAAAATCACAACATCTAAACAAATTACTTAATTAAAAAAAAACAAGAATTTTAAAAAAACGTCATTTATTTAATAAATTAAATCAACAAAGTATTCACATTCTACATGATCAAACCTTTTTATACATTGTCATGCAATTAGTAAGAGGAATATATTAGTATCCCTCATTTTTTAAAATCATGACTCATAAAACAATTAATTTATTTCTTAAAAAACATTATTTAAAAAAGCAATGTTATGTATTTAATAAATGGAATAAACAAATTTTTCACATGCTACACAATCTCACCTCTTTATACATTGTGAACATAGTTTGTAATAGGAATACCTTAGCACCCCTCGTTTTTAACAATGGCATTTTCTAAAATGTTATTTATTTAATAAATGGAATCAAGAAAGTATTTGCATTCTACACAATGGAACCTTTTTATACATTATGCATACAATTGGTAAGTGTTAGAGTATAGTGTCCCTTCTTTTTAAAAATAATGTATTCTAAGAAATTTCTTTATTTATTAAAAATAAGACTTTATAAAAAATGACATTTGTTTATTGATTCAAATTAACAAAATCTACACCTTATACATGATCACACAATTTTATAGGTTGTGTATGCAACTTTCAGGAGGAATATATTTGTACCCCTCATTTTTAAAAATCGTGTTCTCTAAAAAAATTATTTGCTTCTTAAAAACAAGACTTTTTTTTAAAAAACACCATTTGTTTAATAATTTGAATCAACAAAGTATGCACATTCTACATAATCACACGTTTCTATTCGTTGTGCACACAATTGATAAGAGGAAGAGTTTAGTACCCCATGTTTTTAAAAGTCATGACTTGTAAAAAATTATAGTATTTCCTTAAAAACAAGAGTTTTTAAAAAACACCATTTGTTTAATAAATTTAAATAAACAAGCTTTGTGTATTCTACATTATCACACCCTTTTATAGGTTGTGTACACAATTGGTAAGTTAAATAACTTACTACCACTCATTTTCTAAAAGTAGGACTTCCAAATAAATTACTTTATTTGTTAAAAACAAGAGATTTAAAAAAATGCGAGTTCTTTAATCAATCAAATAAACAAAGTATGAACACTATAAATAATCATACATTTTCATACATTGGATAGAAAGTTTGTAAGAGGGTACCCCTGATTTTCAAAAATCACAACTTTTGAAAAAATTAGTTTATTTCTTAAGAACAAGGACATTTTAAAAAACTAGTTTGTTTAATAATTGGAATAAAAAAAGTATGCACTTTCTACTTAATCATAGATTTTTATAGTTTGTGGATATAATTCATAAGAGAAATAGATTGGTACCCCTCATTTTTAAAATTTACGGCTTCTAAAAAAATATTTTATCTCTTAAAAGACATGACTTTCAAAAATACCATTTATTTAATAAATCGAATCCACATAGTATCAAAATTCTACACGACCACACATTTTTATACATTGTTCATGCAATTCGTAAGATAAATAACTTTGTAACCCTCGTTTTTAAAAATAATGTCCTTTAAACAAAATATTTATTGAAAAACAACACATTTAAAAACCATCATTTACTTAATAAATAGAATCAACAAAGAGCACAGATTGTATATAATGGTACGTTTTTTATATTTTGTGCATGAAATTCCTAAGAGAAAGAGCTTGGTGCCCCTTGTTTGAAAAAATTATGATTTTTGAAAAAGGTCACTTTATTTCTTAAAAACAATACTTTGAAAAAAATGTCATTTGTTTAATAAATCGAATAAACAAATTTTCTACATTCTACATGATCGCACATTTTTATACATTGCGCTCGCAATTGGTGTAAGTAACATATTAGTCCTCCTTTTTTTTAAATCACATTTTCTATGGAAAATTATGTTATTTCTGAAAAAACATGACTTTTTATCCAACTACATTTGTTTATTAAATAAACTTAACAAAGTATGCACATTTCTATATAATGAAACCTTTAAATGCATTTTGCACACAATTTTAAACATGAAGAGATTAGTACCACTTATTTTAAAAATCACAGCTTCTAAAAACATTACATTATTTCTTAAACAACATGATTTAAAAAAATAACATTTGTTTAATAAATAAAATAAACAAAGTACACACATTCTGCAAAATAACACCTTTCAATACATTGTGTACATAGATGGTAAGAGGAAGAGCTTAGTACACCTTCTTTTTAAAAATCATGACTTTGAAAAACATTTCTTTATCTCTTTAAAAATGATACTTTAAAAAACACCATTTGTTTAATAAATCAAATAAGCAAAGTATGTACATTCTAAATTATCAGACATTTTTATAGGTTGTGCACTCATTTGTTGGGAGGAATAAATTACTATCGCTCATTTTTTTTAAATCATGATTTCTAAAACAATTACTTTATTTCTTAAAAAACACATCTTTTTTAAAAACCCCATTTGTTTAATAAATCGAATAAACAAATTAAGCGATTTTATACATAATCACACATTTTTTAACATTGCGCCATAGGGTTTTATTATTCCCAAAAGGTCTCCTATTTGAAAAAAGAGTAGAATATTCTAGGAATCTTTCATATTTTGGGTATAACGTTTCGCTTGTTACTCGAAATTGGGAGGACTTTAGACCAATGGAAAGGTATTGCAAACATCTTTGTTCCTAAAACACTCGCCCCTGAAAAATGGTAAGGAATAAGCAAAAACTCAAAACAATAGAGTTGTAGATAATTTCATGCCTTTTCAAATGGTATGAAGTAGGCCTGATTTCGAGTTACGAGGAAAATATTATACCTAAAATACGAAATATTCTAGGAATGTTTTCACTTTTTGTTAAAAATTATACATTATAGAAGAGGGTAGAATGTTATGGCACAAAATTCGTAAGATGAATAGCTTAGTAACCCTCATTTTAAAAAATCATGACTTCTAAAGCACATACTTTAATTCTTAAAAAACACTAGTTTTCAAATAACGTTATTTAATTAATAAGTTGAATAAATAAAGTATGAAAATTATACTTGATCACAAATTTTTATATGTTGCACACACTATTGGTAAGAGGAATTGCGTAGTACCTCTGATTTTAAAAGATCACAACGCCTAAAAAATTACTTTATTCCTAAAAAATGAGAATTTTTAAAAAATGCCATTTACTTAATAAATTGAATGAACTAAGTATTCACATTCTACATGATCACACCTTTTTACACATTGTGCATGCAATTAGTAAGAGGATTATGTTAGTATCTCGCATTTTTTAAAATCATGACTCACAAAATAATTACTTTATTGCTTAAAAAACATGAATTTTTTAAAAATGTTATATATTTCATAGATGGATTAAACAAATTTTGTAGATGCTATAGAATATCACCTTTTATACAGTGTGTACACATTTGGTAAAAGGAATATCTTAGTACCCCTCATTTTTAAAAATGGCATTTATTTAATAAATGAAATCAAGAAAGTATCTGCATTGTAGATAATGGAACCTTTTTATGCATTGTGCACGTAGTTGATAATATTTAGACTTCAGTGTCCCTTCTTTTTAAAAATTACGTTTTCTATGAAATTATTGTATTGATTAAAAAAAAGAGTTTCTAAGAAACGCCATTTGTTTATTGATTCAAATCAGCAAAGTATGAACCTTAGACATGATCGCACAATTTTATAGGTTGTGGATGCAATCTTCAAGAGCAATATCTTTGTACCCCTCATTTTTATAAATCATGTTCTCTAAAAAAATTCTTTACTTCTTCAAAACAATACTTTTTAAAAAACACCATTTCTTTAATAATTTGAATCAACAATGTCTACACATTCTTTATAATTGAATAGTTTTATACATTGCATGCACAATTAGTATGAGTAAGATCTTATCACCCCTTGTTTATAAAAATCACTACTTAAGATTTTATCCTTTCTTTCTTAAAAACATGACTAGAAAAAATTTATTTGTTTAAGAAAGAAAAAAAAAGTATGCACATTTTATGTAATTCCATGTTTTATGCATTGTGCATGCTATTGTTAAAAGGAACAACTTAGTATCCATCATTTTTAAAAGGCGCAACTTCTAAACAAATTAGTTTATTTCTTAAGAAAAAGGCTTTTTAAGAAATGCCATTTTTTTACTAAATTCAATAAAAAAAAGTAAGAATATTCTACATGATTGCACATTTTTATAGGTTCCATACACAATTGGTAAAATGAATATATTAGTACCCTTTGTTTTAATGCACAATTTTAAAAAATGGCACTTGTTTAACAATTTTAATCAACACCTTTTTATATATATTGTGCACATAATTGGTGTCAAGAATATCTTAGTATCATCATTTTTCTAAGATCATGTTTTCTTTTAATACTTTATTTCTTAAAAAACACAGATTAAAAAAAAAGACATTTCTTTAATCAATCAATTAAATAGATTATGCACATTATACATAATCACACCTTTGTATACATTATGCACACAATTGGTAAGATGAAGAGTTTAGTACCCCACCTTTCTAAAAGTCACGACTTGTCAATAAATTACATTATTTCCTAAGAAACAAAACTTTTTTAAAAACACTATTTGTTTAATAACTCAAATAAACAAAGTGTGTGCATTCTACACTATCACAGACTTTTGAAGGTTGTGCACACAATTGGTAAGAACAATAACTTACTATTACTCATTTTTAAAAAATAGGACTTCCAAATAAATTACTTTATTTGTTAAAAGCGAGAATTTTTTAAAAATGTCAGTTTTTTAATACCTCTTCTTTTTAAAAATCATGACTTTGAAAAACATTACTTTATCTTCTTAAAAACAAAACTTTAAAAACATCATTTGTTTAATAAGTCAAATAAAAAAAGTATGCACATAGATGGTAAGAGGAAGATCTGAGTACCCTTCTTTTTAAAAAATCATGACTTTGAAAAACATTACTTTATCTCTTTAAAAATGGGACTTTAAAAAACACCATTTGTTTGATAAATAAAAAAAGTAAACTATGCACATTCTACTTTATCACACCTTTTTATAGGTTGTGTACTGAAGTGTTAGGAGGAATATTTTACTATCACTCATTTTTTTTTAAATCGTGATTTCTAAAACAATTACTTTATTTCTTAAAAACCACATATTTTTGATAACCCCCATTTGTTTAATAAACCAAATAAAGAAAGTATGCAATTTTATACATAATCACACCTTTTTGTACATTGTGCACAAAATTGGTAAGCAAAATAGTTTAGTACCCCTCATTTTTACAAATCATGACTTCTAAAACAAATTCTTTAATTCTTAAAAATCACATGTTTTTAAATGACACCATTTAATTAATAAGTTGAATAAACAAAGTATGAAAGTTATACTTGATCATAAATTTTTATAGGTTGCACACACAATTTAAAAATGTCATTTATTTAATAAATTAAAACAACAAAGTATTCACATTCTACATGATCGAACCTTTTTATAAAAAATTTCATACTTTGTTGGTACTAATATGATTGCACATTTTTATACATTGCTCTCACAATTGGTGTAACATATTAGTACCCCCTTTTTTTTAAATCACGTTTTCTATGGAAAATTATGTTATTTCTAAAAAAATATGACTTTTTATCAAACTACATTTGTTTAATAAATCAACTTAACAAAGTATGCACATTTATATGTAATCAAACCTTTAAATACATTTTGCACACAATTTTAAACAAGAAGAGCTTAGTACCACTTATTTTAAAAATCAGGACTTCTAAAAACATTCCTTTATTTCTTAAAAAAACATGATTAAAAAAATAACATTTCTTTAATAAATCAAATAAACAAAGTATGCACATTCTGCATAATAGCACCTTTCAATACATTGCACACATAGATGGTAAGAGGAAGAGCTTAGTACACCTTCTTTTTAAAAATCATGACTTTGAAAACATTTCTTTATCTCTTTGAAAACGATACTTTAAAAAACACCATTTGTTTAATAAATCAAATAAGCAAAGTATGTACATTCTACATTATCACACCTTTTTATAGGTTGTGCACTCAATTGTTGGGAGGAATAAATTACTATCATTCATTTTTTTTAAATCACGGTTTCTAAAAGAATTACTTTGTTTCTTAAAAAACATGTTTTTTTAAAAACCCCATTTGTTTAATAAATTGAATAAACAAAGTATGCAATTTTATACATAATCACACATTTTGTACATTACGCCATAGGGTTTTATTTTTCGTAAAATATAACTTATTTGAAAAAAGAGAAGAATATTCCAGGAATCTTTTCACTTTTTGTTAAAAAATATACATTATAGAAGAGGGTAGAATGTTATGGCACAAAATTGGTAAGTTGAATAGTTTAGTACCCCTCATTTTTAAAGATCATGCCTTCTAAAATACATACTTTAATTCTTAAAAAACAATAGTTTTTAAATAACGCTATTTAATTAATAAGTTGAATAAACAAAGTATGAAAATTATACTTGATCACAAATTTTTATAGGTTGCACACACTATTGGTAAGAGGAATTGCGTAGTACCTCTCATTTTAAAAGATCACAACGTCTAAAAAATTAACTTATTCCTAAAAAAGCAAGAATTTAAGAAAAACGTCATTTACGTAGTAAATTGAATCAATAAAGTATTTACATTCTACATGATCGCACCTTTTTACACATTGTTCATGCAATTATTAAGAGGAATATATTAGTATCTCGCATTTTCTAAAATCATGACTCACAAAATAATTACTTTATTTCTTAAAAAACATGAATTTTTTAAAAATGTTATATATTTAATAAATGGAATAAACAAATTTTCCACATGCTACAGAATATCACCTTTTATACATTGTGCACACATTTGGTAAGTGGAATATCTTATCACCCCTCATTTTTAAAAATGGTTTTTTCTAAAATACCATTTATTTAATAAATGAAAACAAGAAAGTATTCATAGGTTGCACACACAATTGGTAAAACGAATATATTAGTACCCCTTGTTTTAAACACGAATTTTAAAAAATGACACTTGTTTAACAATTTGAATCAACACCTTTTTATATATTGTTCACATAATTGGTGTGAGGAATATCTTAATACCGTCATTTTCCTAAGATCATGTTTTCTTCTAATACTTTGTTTTTTTTTAAACACAATTTAAAAAACTGACATTTATTTAATCAATCAAATAAATAGATTATGCACATTCTACATAATCACACCTTTGTATACATTATGCACACAATTGGTGAGATGAAGAGTTTAGTGCTGCACCTTTTCAAAAGTCGTGACTTGTCAATAAATTATATTATTTCCTAAAAAACAAAATTTTAAAAAACACCATTTCTTTAATAACTCAAATAAACAAAGTTTGTGGATTCTATATTATCACATTTAAAGGTTGCGCACACTTATTTTTAAAAAGAAGGACTTCCAAATAAATTACTTTCTTTGTTAAAAGAGAGAGTTGTTTAAAAATGTCAATTTTTTAATACCCCTTCTTTTTTTAAATAATGAATCTGAAAAACATTACTGTAGGTGGCCGAGGGAGTATTAACAAAGAAGACCTGAGATTTATTATGGTTAACCACTAGGCCTGATGCCCTCGCAAAGAGATCCAGCCTTTTCTTGAAGCTACGAGCTTCTTGGATTGAAGGGTGCCCCATGAGCATAGTATCATCCACAAATTGTTGATGAGTCTGGGAGGAAGCCCCCTCATGAGCTTTAATTCCATGGATTTCTCCCCTCTCAACCTGGGCTACAATTAGATGACTTAGCGCCTCAGCCATGAAAATGAAAAGGAAAGGAGACAGAAGGTCTCCTTGGCAAATGCCACAAGAGGGCCTAAAAGTAGAGGTCGGTGAGCCATTGAGGAGGATGTTAAAAAAGGGGAGGAGACCAGGCCCATGACCCACTCCACCCAGTCAGGGGAGAAACCATAGGCCCCTAGCATCCTCTCCATGAATTCCCTGTTAAGCTTGTCATAATCTTTAGCTATATCAAGTTTCATCATCATACCTGGATTCCTTGAGATTTTGAGCGAGTGCATTACCTCGTGGAGTAAAATCACCCCATACAAGATCTACCTACCTTCCAAGAAACCAGCCTATTCCAGACTGATGAGCATCGTGAGGAGAGGTTTGAGCTTGTTAGCAATGACTTTGGAAATGATTTTGTATATGACATTGCATAATTCTATTGGTCTAAATTTACCAGGGGTATCCACCCCCATCTCTTTGGGAATAAGGGTGAGGAAGGTAGCATTGAAGGCTTTAAGGACCCCTTTCTTGGTCTTGGACTCCTCCATAATGTTGAGCACATCCTCCTTGACAAGATCCTAGAATAGATGGAAGAAGTTGGTTGTGAAGCCATCAGGGCCAGGGCATTCCCCAACGCCATTTGATTGACCGCTTCCTCAACCTCCCACATCCCGATAGGTTTGATCAGCATTTCATTGTTTTCACCAGTAACCAACCTAGGAATTAGGCTTGTTATTTACTCAATGTCCTGACCTCTATCCCCACCATCCTCCCTAATAATCTTAGAGAAGTGTTGTGTGATTTCAGCTTCAATCTCCCGTCTTGTTTCCACTCTGTTTTCGTCCCTAGTCTTGAGTCTTTGAATTCTGGAGCTATTCCTGTTCTAGATCACTGAGTTATGAAAAAATTTAGTGTTTCTTTCACCCTCCTACATCCATTTGACCCTGGCCTTTGTTTCCAAAAGAGTGCCTCCTATTTTTCCCTAGCCTCCAGCTGCCCCATTAAATCCTTCTCTTTGATTTTCATATCCTCATCCCAACCCCCTTCCATACCCTTTTTGTTAATGAGATCCATCTCAAGTAACAGTTTTTTTTTCTCCTCAAAGATGTTCCCAAATTCCTCTCTGTTCCACGTGCGAATCTTTACCTTTAGGGCCTTGAGTTTCTACTGAAAGTGAAACATATTGGTTCCTGGGGGGGACCAATTCTTACCACCACTGACTGACAAGGTCCTTGAAATCTTTGTGCTCCATCCATAAACTTTCAAAATGAAAGGGTTTTCCCATAGGGGAACAAGACCAATCCCAAGAAAGACAGATGGGCCAGTGGTCCAAGCCAGCTGTCGGGAGAACACTCGCCACAAGCTCCCCCAAGGGAGATCCCTTGGCATGATGGCTTAGATAAAATTTGATGCGTATATTCCAATATTGGAAGGTTCAACATAAAAGAGGCCGTAAGGGTGCTGAATGAAACTCACAGGTTTGGAAAGGAAGACAAATGGAGAAAAATTTGGGGAGGGAAATGGTGGCCCAAAGTTGCATCTTTTTGCTGGCTCATTCTCAAATGTCGAATTATCACATGAGATAACATACAAGTCTGAGGGATTCTGGGACCATCAAGATGTAGCCTTTGGGAAAATAGAAATGAACTATAAATCATCTATTGGATGAATTCCCAATAGAGGACTTTATATGGGATAAAGGATTCGGGTTGTTAATAAAAGCCACATATATAAATGAAGACTCGACTTAACAATAGCTGAATGGCCAAAGAATATATTCAAAAACAAAATAGTAAATAGAATCTGGGAGCTATTTCTGGACTTCGTGGTCTGGTAAATATGAAAAACCCAAAACTTAAAATTTTTTGAAAACAAAAAGCGACGGGCTGAAGAAATATGGGTGATTATAGAAGCTCATTTAAAAGAAACTATAACTCTAACCCCATGGACACATGAATATGTTAAATAGAAGAAATTGAAAAACAAATTCTTAACAAGTGGGGAGTTAGAAATTTACCTATGAGGAATTCACAGCTCAACAAAATTATTAAGCAGCCGCGCAGCTCTGATTCTTGAAAAAATCCTCCAATGGGTGCCTTCAAGTTGAACTTCGACAGGGCTGCAAAAGGGAACCTGGTTCCGGCTGGTTTTGGTGGAGCAATCAAGGATTCATAAGGGAAAATTCTCAGCATTTGTTGGGGAAGCATAGGCACCACTACTAATAATCTAGTAGGGTTGGAAGGCCTCATAAATGGGGTCTCATTAGATTTATAGAACAAGCGAACCCCATTGATAGAGGAAGGCGACTCACAGGTGGTCATCAACTTATCTAGAAGGATTCAAAATGAAGAGACTGTAGGCTAGGTCTCCAAGAAATGGCAATGGGAGAGAAGGATACTTGCGCTAAGAAGGTGGTTAAGGGACAACCCTGCGATAAGGTTCTCGCATGTAAAACAAACAGGTAACAGGGTGGTGAATGTCTTAGTCAATGAAGGGTTTCAAAATGCAAGTTCCTTCCATGCAGAGGAAACCGGTGACAAGCGAGATGACCCATTATGGAGAAAGTGTGAAGCATTGGTGGTGGATGATGTCAAGAAGATATATGTAGGCCAGCCTCACTAGCTGTCCATTCCTCAGACCTCAATTCAGGACATATGCACTTAAGTTACCTCTTCTTCAGTGCCATCCATCATGTCCCCCCACACACACGACCCCCTCGTCCTTACCAGACAACTTTTGGATGGCCATGTGATCCGACATGCTGGAGCCCTTCTCCACATCCCTGTGTCCGATGCAAATATTGGTGACAAGACCTACACACCACTTGGCATTAATATCTCGTAGGATGTGGCTAAGGCTAGGATAGGTAGGAAGCAGTTGACTGATGCGATGGGGGATGGAGGCATGCACGCCCGATGCGACGAGGACAATCTGACATCAGGCCTATTTATAAATCCATTTTTCTTCATGCACATGAGGTACGGATCCAAACTAGGGCGACCATCATATCCTCCGTCTCTGGATTAAAACGCTCCTTCCATGCCCGAAGGAATAGGCCTGCCGAGAAGAAGAAGTAAGGGCCTACCTCCATAAATCTATCCCTGTCTTCTTGGTTAAATAATATAATGGTGAAGAAACCCTTTGAGCCCAACTGGAGATCGTAGTGGCCTTTGTTATTCCACACCCCATTAATCCACTTAACCAGGTCTTTCTCCTTCGGCCAAATCCCTACCAACTTCGCTATTAGGGATTTTTCCTTCCAAGATTCAATCTTACCTCTGACTCCCTCAGATCTGATTTGGATGGTGGGAATGGAAGCCATCTTTGGGAGGCAGCTCCCTAGACCCAATTTCTTTCCTTTCCTAGAGCGAGGTGGATTCTCGTCAACCTTTCCATCCTCGGTCTGCTCCTGCTAACCCGCATAAGGAACCCCAACATCCGGGGCAGTCTCCCCCTACCCCAATGCCACCATAGTGCCTAGCAGGAGGCCTGGAACTGCACCCCATCGACAACCCAGCGTCACTTGGATGCTACACACTCTTCTAGGCCCAAAAAACCCAAACACAACGTCTCAAACCTACTCCTTCAGCCCCAAAACGTTTTTTCAACAATTACTTTATTTCTTAATTGCAAATTTTGGCACCCCTCATTTTTAAAAAATGACAATTTCAAAAATGGCATTTATTTAAGAAATTGAATCAAGAAAGTATCTACATTCTACATTATGGAACCTTTTTATACATAGCACACATGATTGGTAAGAGTTAGGGTTTAGTGTCCATTATTTTTAAAAATCAAGTATTCTAATATATTACTTTATTTCTTAAAAAAATAAAACTTTGATACAATTTTATAGGTTGTGTATGAAATTGTCAAGAGGAATAGCTTTGTACCCTCATTTTTATAAATCGTATTCTCTAAAAAAATTATTTGCTTCTTAAAAACAAGACTTTTTAAAAAACACCATATGTTTATTAATTTGAATCAACAAAGTATGCATGTTCTTCATAATCAAATAGTTTTATACATTGCGCACACAATGTGTAAGAGGAAGAGCTTACAACCCCTTATTTCTAAAAATCATGACTTAATATTTTTTTCATTTCTTTCTTAAAAAACATGACTTAAAAAAATGCATTTGTTTAACCAATCAAATAGAAAAAGTATGCACATTTTACATAATTCCACATTTTATGCAGTGTGCATGTTATTTTTAAAATGGATAACTTAGTACCCATCGGTTTTAAAAATCACAGCTTCTAAAAACATTAGTTTATTTCTTAAAAAAACAAGACTTTTTAAGAAATGTCATTTATTTACTAAATCGAATAAAAGAAAGTAAGAAGATTCTACATGATGGCACATTTTTATAGGTTGCATAGACAATTTGTAAGTGGAATATATTAGTACCCCTTGTTTTGAAAACTCTCAACTTCTAAAAAGATATATTAAATTTTTAAAACACAACTTTTAAAAAGTAACACTTGTTTAACAATTTGAATGAACAAAATAAGCACATTCTGCATTATCATGTACCATTTTATACATTATGCACACAATTAGTGTCAGGAAAATATTAGTACCCATGTTTTTGTAAAATCATTTTTTTAATACTTTATTTCTTAAAAACATGATTTAAAAAAATGACATTTCTTTAATAAATCAAATAAATAGAGCATGCATATTCTACATAATCACACCTTTCTATACATTGTGCACACAATTGGTAAGAGGAAGAGATTAGTACCCCACATTTTAAAAGTCATGACTTGTAAAAAAATTACATTATTTCCTAAAAAAAAGACTTTTTAAAAAACACCATTTGTTTAATAAATCAAACAAACCAAGTTTTTGCATTCTACATTATCACAACCTTTTATAGGTTGCGCACATAATTGGTAAGTGAAATAACTTATTACCACTCATTTTTAAAAAGCACGGCGTCTAAGTAAATTACTTTAATCAATTGGATAAACAAAGTACTCGGGAAGAGATTAGTACCCCTGATTTTGAAAAATCAGAACTTCTAAAAATATTAATTTATTTCTTAAAAACCAAGATATTAAAAGAAACTCATTTCGTTAATAAATGGAATACAAAAAGTATGCACTTTCTACATAATCATAGATTTTTATAGCATGCAGATGGAATTTATAAGAGGAATAGATTGGTACCCCTCATTTTTAAAATTTACAACTTTAAAAAAATTATTTTATTTCTTAAAATACATGACTTTCAAAAACACCATTTATTTAATAAATCGAATCCACATTGTATGGAAATTCTACATGATCACATGTTTTTATACATTGTTCATGCAATTTGAAAAACAAGATATTTAAAAAACATCATTTACTTAATAAATAGAATCAAGAAAGTGTGTAGATTCTATATAAAGGCACATTTTTATATATTGTGCATGCAACTGGTAAGAGGAAGAGCTTAGTGCCCCTTGATTTAAAAATTTACTATTTCTAAAAAATCACTTTATTTCTAAAAAACAATACTTTGAAAAAATGTCATTTGCTTAATAAATTGCATAAACAAATTTTGCACATTCTACATGATCGCACACTTTTATAGATTCCACATGTGATTGGAAATAGAAATAAATTAATACCCCTAGTTTTTAAAAATCATGACTTCAGAAAACATTATTTAATTTCTTTAAAAACATGATTTTTTGAAAAACATTATTTGTTTAATAATCTAGACCAACAAAGTATGCAAATTCTACATTGCGCTCAAAATTGGTATGAGTAACATATTAGTACCCCTATTTTTTAAATCACGATTTCTATGGAAAATTACGTTATTTATGAAAAAACATGACTTTTTATCAAACTCTAAATGCCATTTATTTAATAAATTGAATCAACAAAGTATTGAGATTCTACATGATTGAACCTTTTTATGCATTGTTCATGAAATTAGTAAGAGGAATATATTAGTATCCCTCATTTTTTAAAATCATGACTCATAAAACAATTAATTTATTTCTGAAAAAACATGAATTTTTTAAAAATGTTATATATTTAATAAATGGAATAAACAAATTTTACAGATGCAACACAATCTCACCTTTTTAGCACCCCTCATTTTTAAAACCGGCATTTTATAAAATTCCATTTATTTAATAAATGGAATCAAGAACCTTTTTATACATTGCGCATGCAATTGGTAAGAGTTATAGTTTAGTGTCCCTTCTTTTTAAAAATCACGTATTGTAAGAAATTATTTTATTTCCTAGAAAATAAGAATTTCTAAAAAATCCATTTGTTCATTGATGCAAATCAACAAAGTATGCACCTTAGACATGATCACACAATTTTATAGGTTGTGCATGCAATTGTCAAGAGCAATAGATTTCTACCCCTCTTTTTTATAAATAGACTTCTCTAAAAAAATTCTTTGCTTCTTAAAAATAAGTATTTGTAAAAAACACCATTTGTTTAATAATTCAAATCAACAAAGTATGCACATTCTTCATAATCGAATAGTTTTATACATTGCTTACATAATTTTTATGTGTAAGAGCTTAGTACCCCTTGTTTCTAAAAATCATGACTTAAAAGTTTTTTGCTTTGTTTCTTAAAAAACATGACTTAAAAAAATGTATTTGTTTAACCATTCAAATAGAAAATGTATGCATATTTTATATAATTCTACGCTTTATATGCTTTATTTGTTAAAATCAAGAGTTTTTTTTAAATGTCGGTTCTTTAATACCCCTTCTTTTTAAAAATCATGACTTTGAAAAAAAATACTTTAAAAATGAGATTTTAAAAAGTATCATTTGTTTAATAAAACAAATAAGCAAAGTATGCACATAGATGGTAAGAGGAAATGCTTCGTACCCCTTCTTTTTAAAAATAACGACTTTGAAAAACATTACTTTATCTCTTTAAAAATGAGACTTTAAAAAACACCATTTGTTTAATAATTCAGATAAAAAAGTATGCACATTCTACATTATCACACCTTTTTATAGGTTGTGCACTCAATTGTTAGGAGGAATAACTTGCTATTACTCATTTTTTTAAAATCGTGATTTCTAAGACAATTACTTTAAAAATAATGTCCCTTCTTTTTAAAAATAATGTATTCTAAGAAATTTCTTTATTTATTAAAAAATAAGACTTTGTAAAAAAAGTACATTTTTTTATTGATTCAAATTAACAAAATATGCACCTTTTACATTATCACACAATTTTATAGGTTGTGCACACAATTGTCAAGATGAATAGCTTCATACCCACCATTTTTACAAATCGTGTTCTCTAAAAAAATTATTTGCTTTTTAAAAACAAGACTTTTTAAAAGACACCATTTGTTTAATAATTTGAACCAAAAATGTATGTACATTCTTCATAATCGAATAGTTTTATACATTTCTTACACAATTTGTATAAGGAAGAGCTTATTACCACATGTTTCTAAAAATATTGACTTAAGATTTTTTCCTTTCTTTCTTACAAAACTTGACTTAAAAAAATGCATTTGTCAATCAAATAGAAAAGGTATGCACATTTTACATAATTCCACATTTTATGCATTGTGCATGTTATTGTTAAAAGGAACAACTTAGTACCCATTGTTTTGAAAAATCAGAACTTCTAAACAAATTAGTTTATTAATTAAAAAAAATTATTATTTAAGAAATGAATTTTGTTTACTAAATCGAAAAATCAAAGTAATAAGATTCTACATGATCGCACATTTTTATATGTTGCACACACAATTGGTAAGAGGAATATATTAGCACCCCTTTTTAAAAAAAATCTCAACTTCTATTTTGTTTAAACATGACTTTTTTGAAAATGACACTTGTTTAACAATTTGAATCAAAAAAATATAGAAATTCATCATGTACGCACCTTTTTATACATTTTGCACACAATTGGTGTCAAGAATATCTTAGTACCCTAGATTTTGTAAAATCATGTTTTAAAAAAAATACATTATTTCTTAAAAACACAATATAAAAAAAATTGGCATTTCTTTAATATATCAAATAAACAGAGTATGCACATTCTACATAATCACACCTTTATATACATTGTGCACACAACTGATAAGAGGAATAGTTTAGTACCCCATGTTTTTAACAGTCATGGCTTGTAAAAAAGATAAATTATTTCCTTAAAAATAAGATATTTTAAAAAACACCATTTGTTTAATAAATCAAATAAACAATCTTTGTGCATTCTACGTTATCACACACTTTTGTAGGTTGTGTACACAATTGGTAAGTTAAATAAATTACTACCACTCATTTTCTAAAAGAAGGACTTCCAAATAAATTACTTTATTTGTTAAAAACAAGAGATTTAAAAAAATTACAGTTCTTTAATCACTCAAATAAACAAAGTATGCACATCATACATAATCATACATTTTCATACATTGGATAGAAAGTTTGTAAGAAGAAGAGATTAGTACCCCCGATTTTCAAAAATCACAACTTTTAAAAAAATTAGTTTATTTCTTAAGAACAAGGACATTTTAAAAAACTCGATTCATTAATAATTGGAATAAACAAAGTATGCACTTTCTCCTTAATCATAGATTTTTATAGTTTGTGGATAAAATGCATAAGAGAAATAGATTGGTACCTCTCATTTATAAAATTTACGACTTCTAAAAACATATTGTATCTCTTAAAAGACATGACTTTCAAAAACACCATTTATTTAATAAATCGAATCCACATAGTATCAAAAATATACACGACCACATGTTTTTATACATTATTCATGCAATTGGTAAGATAAATAACTTTGTAACCGTTGTTTTTAAAAATCATGTCCTCTAAAAAAAATTATTTCTTGAAAAACAAGACATTTAAAAAACATCATTTACTTAATAAATAGAATCAACAAAGAGTGCAGATTCTATATAATGGTATTTTTTTTATATATTGTGAATGAAACTGCTAAGAGAAAGAGCTTGGTGCCCCTTGTTTTAAAAAATTACGATTTTTGAAAAAAGTTACTTTATTTTTTAAAAACAATACTTTGAAAAAAAATGTCATTTGTTTAATAAATCGAATAATCAAATTTTGCAAATTCTACATAACCGCACACTTTTATAGATTCCACATGTGGTTGGAAAGAGAAAAAAATGTATTTCCCTGGTTTTTTAAAATCATGATTTCAAAAAAAAAAATTATTTCTTTAAAAACATACCTTTTTGAAAAACGCACTTATTTATAAATCTGGACCAACAAAGTATGAAAATTTTAGATGATCACACATTTTTATACATTGCACTCACAATTGGTGTAAGTATCATATTAGTACCCCTTTTTTTAAATCACGTTTTCTATGGAAAATTATGTTATTTTTGAAAAAAACATTACTTTTTATTAAACTACATTTGTTTATTGAATAAACTTAACAAAGTATGCACATTTTTATATAATCAAACCTTTAAATACATTTTGCACACAATTTTAAACATGAAGAGCTTAGTACCACTTATTTTAAAAATCACGGTTTCTAAAAACATCACTTTATTTCTTAAAAAACATTATTTAAAAAAATAACATTTCTTTAATAAATCAAATAAACAAAGTATGTAGATTCTGCATAATAGCACCTTTCAATACATTGCGCACATATATGGTAAGAGGAAGAGCTTAGTAGACCTTCCTTTTAAAAATCATGACTTTGAAAAACATTTCTTTATCTCTTTAAAAACGATACTTTAAAAAACACCATTTGTTTAATAAATAAATAAAACAAAGTATCTACATTATACATTATCACACCTTTTGATATGTTGTGCACTCAATTGTTGGGAGGAACAAATTACTATCACTCATTTGTTTTTCAATTGCAATTTCGAAAACAATTAATCTTTTTCTTAAAAAACACATCTTTTTTAAAAACTGCATTTGTTTAATAAATCGAGTAAACAAAGTATGCAATTTTATACATAATAACACCTTTTTGTACATTGCGCCATAGGGCTTTATTTTTCCCAAAATGTCTCCTTATTTGAAAAAAGAGTAGAATATTCTAGGAACCTTTCATATTTTGGGCATAATGTTTTGCTCATTACTCGAAATTGGGCGGACTTTAGACCATTCGAAAGGTCTTGCAAACATCTTAGTTACTAAAAACTAAGACAAACGGTAAGGAATAAGGAAAAACTCAAATCAACAAAGTTGTAAAGAATTCCATGGCCTTTCGAATGGTCTAAAGTACGGCCAATTCTGAGTTATAAGAAAAAAACTATACCAAAAATACAAGATATTCTAGGTATCTTTTCACTTTTTGTTAAAAATTGTGCATTATAGAAGAGGGTAGAATGTTATGGCAAAAATTTGGTAAGATAAATAGTTTAGTACCCCTCATTTTCAAAAATCATGACTTCGAAAACCCATACTTTAATTCTTAAAAAGCAATAGTTTTTAAATAATGCTATTTAATTAATAAGTTGAATAAACGAAGTATGAAAAATATACTTGATCACAAATTTTTATAGGTTTCACACATTATTGGTAAGAGTAATTGTGTACTACCTCTCATTTTAAAATATCACAACATCTAAAAAGTTACTTTATTCCTGAAAAAACAAGAATGTTTAAAAAACGTCATTTACTTAATAAATCGAATCAAAATATGACTTAAACAAATGCATTTGTTTAATCAATCAAATCGAAAAATTATGCGCATTTTACATAATTCCACATTTTATGCATTGTGCATGTTATTGTTAAAAGGAACAACTTAGTACCCATCATTTTGAAAAATCACAACTTCTAAACAAATTAGTTTATTACTTAAAAAAGAAGACTTTTTAAGAAATGAATTTTGTTTACTAAATCGAATCAAATAAGTGATAAAATTCTACATAATTGCACATTTTTATAGTTGCACACACAATTGGTAAGAGGAATATATTAGCACCCCTTGTATTAAAAAATCTCAACTTCTATTTTTTTTAAACAGGACTTTTTTAAAAATGACACTTGTTTAACAATTTGAATAAAAATATATATACACATTCAGCATGTATGCACCTTTTTATACATTTTGCACACAATTGGTGTCACGAATATCTTAGTACCCTAGTTTTTGTAAAATCATGTTTAAAAAAATACTTTATTTCTTAAAAACACAATATAAAAAAATTTGCATTTCTTTAATAAATCAAATAAACAGAGTATGCACATTCTACATAATCACACCTTTCTATACATTGTGCACATAATTGATAAGAGGAATAATTTAGTACCCCACATTTCTAAAATTCATGACTTGTAAAAAAATTATACTATTTCCTTAACAACAAGAGCTTTTAAAAAAAACCATTTGTTTAATAAATCAAATAAACAAGCTTTGTGCTTTCTACATTATCACACCCTTTTATAGGTTGTGTACACAATTGGTAAGTTAAATAACTTACTATAACTTACTACCACTCAAATTCTAAAAGAAGGACTTCCAAATAAATTACTTTATTTTGTTAAAACAAGAGATTTAAAAAAATGCTAGTTCTTTAATCAATCAAATAAACAAAGTATGCACACTATAAATAATCATACATTGGCTAGAAAGTTTGTAAGAGGAAGAGATTAGTACCCCTGATTTTCAAAAATCACAACTTTTAAAAAAAATAGTTTATTTCTTAAGAACAAAGACATTTTAAAAAATTGAAATAAACAAAGTATGCACTTTCAAATTAATCATATATTTTTATAGATTGTGGATAAAATTCATAAGAGAAATAGATTGGTACCCCTCATTTTTAAAATTTACGACTTCTAAAAAGATATTTTATCTCTTAAAAAAATGACTTTCAAAAACACCATTTATTTAATAAATTGAATCCACATAGTATCAAAATTCGACACAGCCAGATGTTTTTATACATTTTTCATGCAATTGGTAAGATAAATAACTTTGTTACCCATGTTGTTAAAAATCATGTCCTCTAAAAAAATTATTTCTTGAAAAACCACACATTTAGAAAACATCATTTACTTAATAAATAGAATCAACAAAGAGTGCAGATTCTATATAATGGTATGTTTTTTTATATATTGTGCATGAAATTGTTAAGAGAAAGAGCTCAGTGCCCCTTGTTTTAAAAAAATAAGATTTTTGTAATATTCACTTTATTTATTAAAAACAATATTTTGAAAGAAAATGCCATTTCTTTAATAAATCGAATAAACAAATTTTGCACATTCTATATGATCGCAAACTTTTATAGATTCCACATGTGATTGGAAAGAGAAAAAAACATATTACCCTTTTTTTTTATAATCATGACTTCAGGGGAAAAAATATTTTATTTCTTTAAAAACATGACTTTTTGAAAAACGCATTTGTTTATAAATCTGGACCAACGAAGTATGAAAATTCTATATGATCGCACATTTTTATACATTGCACTCACAATTGGTGTAAGTAACCTATTAGTACTCTTTTTTTTTAAATCGCGTTTTCTATGGAAAATTATGTTATTTCTGAAAAACATGACTTTTTATCAAACTACATATTTTTATTAAATCAACTTAACAAAGTATGCACATTTCTATATAATCAAACCTTTAAATACATTTTGCTCACAATTTTAAACATCGGGACCTTAGTACCACTTATTTTAGAAATCACGACTTCTAAAAACATTACTTTATTTGTTCAAAAACATGACTTAAAAAAATAACATTTCTTTAATAAATCAAATAAACAAAGTATGCACATTCTGCATAATAGCACCTTTCAATATATTGCGGACATAAATGGTAAGAGAAAGAGCTTAGTACACCTTCTTTTTAAAAATAATGAGTTTGAAAAACATATATTTACCTCTTTAAAAATGATACTTTAAAAAACATTATTTGTTTAATAAATCAAATAAGCAAAGTATGTACATTCTAAATTGCCACACATTTTTATAGGTTGTGCACTTAATTGTTGGGAGGAATAAATTACTATCACTCATTTTTTTTAAATCGTGATTTCTAAAATAATTACTTTATTTCTTAAAAAACACATCTTTTTAAAAAACCCCATTTGTTTAATAAATTGAATAAACAAATTATGCAATTTTATACATAATCACACCTTTTTGTACATTGTGCCATAGGTTTTTAGTTTTCCCGAAATGTCTCCTATTTGAAAAAAGAGCAGAATATTCTAGGAATATTTAGTATTTTGGGCATAATGTTTCACTTGTTACTTGAAATTGGGCGGACTTTAGACCATTGGAAAGGTCTTACAAATGTCTTTGTTACTAAAATGCCCACCCCAGACAAATGGTAAGGACTAAGGAAAAACTTAAAAAACCAAAGTTGTAGATAATTTCATGGCCTTTCCAACGGTCTATAGTAGGCCCAATTAAGACTTACGAGAAAAACATTATACCTAAAATATGAAATATTCTAGGAATCTTGTCACTTTTTGTTAAAAGTTATACATTATAGAAGAGGGTATAATGTTATGGCACAAAATCGGTAAGATGAATAGTTTAATACCCCTCATTTTTAAAAATCCTGACTTCTAAAACACATACTTTAATTCTTAAAAACACTAGTTTTTAAATACTGCTATTTAATTAATAAGTTGAATAAACAAAGTATGAAAATTACACTTGAGCACAAATTTTTATAGGTTGCACACATTGGTAAGAGGAATTGTGTAGTACCTCTAATTTTAAAAGATCATAACGTCTAAAAAATTACTTTATTCCTTAAAAAACAAGAATTTTTAAAAAATGCCATTTACTTAATAAATTGAATCAACAAAGTATTCACATTCTACATGATCGCACATTTTTACACATTTTGCATGCAATTAGTAAGAGGATTATATTAGTATCTCACATTTTTAAAAATTATGACTAACAAAATAATTACTTTATTTCTTAAAAAACATGAATTTTTAAAAAAAATTATATATTTAATAAATGGAATAAACAAATTTTGCACATGCTACAGAATATCACCTTTTATACATTGTGCACACATTTGGTAAGAGGAATATCTTAGCACCCCTCATTTTTAAAAATGGAATTTTCTAAAATACAATTTATTTAATAAATGAAATCAAGAAAGTATATGCATTGTACATAATGGAACTTTTTTATGCATTGTGCACGCAGTTGGTAAGATCTAGAGTTCAGTGTCCCTTCTTTTTAAAAATCACGTATTCTAAGAAATTATTGTATTTCTTAAAAAATAATACTTTCTAAGAAACTCCATTTGTTTATTGATTCAAATCAGAAAAGTATGCATCTTAGACATGATCACATAATTTTATAGGTTTTGCATGCAATTTTCAAGAGGAATAGCTTTGTACCCCTCATTTTTATAAAACATGTTCTCTAAAAAAATTCTTTACTTCTTCAAAACAATAATTTAAAAAAAAACACCATTTGTTTAATAATTCGAATCAACAATGTATGCACATTCTTCATAATCGAATTGTTTTATACATTGCGAACAAAATTTGTGCGAGGACGATCTTAGTACCCCTTGTTTATAAAAGTCATTATTTAATATTTTATCCTTTCTTTCTTAAAAACATGACTTGAAAAAATGGATTTGTTCAAGAAAAGAAAAAGAAAAAGTATGTACATTTTACATAATTCCACGTTTATACATTGTGCATGCAATTGTTAAAAGAAACAACTTAGTAGCCATCATTTTTAAAAAGCGCAACTTCTAAACAAATTAGTTTATTTCTTAAAAAAAGGCTTTTTAAGAAATTCTATTTGTTTACTAAATTGAAAGAAAAAAAGTAAGAAGATTCTACATGATTGCACATTTTCATAGGTTGCACACACAATTGGTAAGATGAATATATTAGTACCCCTTGTTATAAACATGAATTTTAAAAATGACACTTGTTTAACAATTTGAATAAACACCTTTTTATATATTGTGCGCATAATTGCTTTCAGGAATATCTTAGTACTTTCGTTTTTCTAAGATTATGTTTTCTTTTAATACTTTATTTCTTAAAAAACAGAGATTAAAAAAAAGACATTTTTTTAATCAATTAAATAAACATATTATGCACGTTCTACACAATCACAACTTTGTAGACATTATGCACACAATTGGTAAGACGAAGAGTTTAGTACCCTACCTTTTTGAAAGTCATGACTTGTCAATAAATTACATTATTTCCTGAAAAACAAAATTTTAAAAAAACACCATTTGTTTAATAACTCAAATAAACCAAGTTTGTGCATTCTACATTATCACACCCTTTTAAAGGTTGTGCACACAATTGGTAAGCAAAATAACTTGCTACCACTCATTTTCAGAAAGCAGGACTTCCAAATAAATTACTTTATTTGTTAAAAGAGAGAGTTTTTTTAAAAATGCCAGTTTTTTAATACCCCTTCTTTTTAAAATTCATGACTTTTAAAAACATTACTTTATCTTCTTAAAAACAAAACCTTAAAAACATCATTTATTTAATAGATCAAATAAAAAAAGTATGCACATAGATGGTAAGAGGAAGATCTGAGTAACCCTTTGTTTTAAAAATCACGACTTTGAAAAACATTACTTTATCTCTTTCAAAATGTGACTTTAAAAACACCACTTGTTTAATAAATCAAATAAGTAAAGCATGCACATTATATATTATCACACCTTTTTATAGGATGTTCTCTGAAGTGTTAGGAGGAATATTTTAATATCACTCATTTTTTAAAATCATGATTTCTAAAACAATTACTTTATTTCTTAAAAACCACAAATTTTTCAAAACCCCCATTTTTTTAATAAATCAAATAAACAAAGTATGAATTTTATACATAATCACACCTTTTTGTACATTGTGCATAAAATTGGTAAGCGAAATAGTTTAGTACCCCTCATTTTTAAAAATCATGACTTCTAAAACAAATTCCTTAATTCTTAAAAATCACATGTTTTTAGATTAAACCATTTAATTAATAAGTTGAATACACAAAGTATGAAAGTTATACTTGATCACAAATTTTTATAGGTTGAGCACACAATTGGTAAGAGGAATAGTGTAGTCCCCCTCATTTAAAAAAATCACAACATCTAAACAAATTACTTAATTCAAAAAAAACAAGAATTTTTAAAAAACGTCATTTATTTAATAAATTAAATCAACAAAGTATTCATATTCTACATTATCAAACCTTTTTATACATTGTCATGCAATTAGTAAGAGGAATATATTAGTATCCCTCATTTTTTAAAATCATGACTCATAAAACAATTAATTTATTTCTTAAAAAACATTATTTAAAAAAACAATGTTATGTATTTAATAAATGGAATAAACAAATTTTTCACATGCTACACAATCTCACCTCTTTATACATTTTGAACACAGTTTGTAATAGGAATACCTTCGCACCCCTCGTTTTTAACAATGGCATTTTCTAAAATGTTATTTATTTAATAAATGGAATCAAGAAAGTATTTTCATTCTACATAATGGAACCTTTTTATAAATTATGCATGCAATTGGTAAGTGTTAGAGTATAGTGTCCCTTCTTTTTAAAAATACTGTATTATTTAATAAATAAAAAAAGACATTTCTTTAATCAATCAATTAAATAGATTATGCACATTCTACATAATCACACCTTTGTATACATTATGCACACAATTGTTAAGATGAAGAGTTTAGTACCCCACCTTTCTAAAAGTCAGCACTTGTCAATAAATTACATTATTTCCTAAGAAACAATTTTTTTTTAATAACACTATTTGTTTAATAACTCAAATAAACAAAGTGTGTGCATTCTACATTATCACACACTTTTAAAGGTTGTGCACATAATTGGTAAGCACAATAACTTACTATTACTCATTTTTAAAAATTAGGACTTCCAAATAAATTACTTTATTTGTTAGAAGCGAGAATTTTTTAAAAATGTCAGTTTTTTAATACGTCTTCTTTTTAAAAATCATGACTTTGAAAAACATTACTTTATCTTCTTAAAAACAAAACTTTAAAAACATCATTTGTTTAATAAGTCAAATAAAAAAAGTATGCACATAGATGGTAAGAGGAAGATCTGAGTACCCTTCTTTTTAAAAATCACGACTTTGAAAAACATTACTTTATCTCTTTAAAAATGGGACTTTAAAAAACACCATTTGTTTGATTCAAATAAGTAAAGTATGCACATTCTACTTTATCACACCTTTTTATAGGTTGTGCACTGAAGTGTTAGGAGGAATATTTTACTATCACTCATTTTTTTTAAAATCGTGATTTCTAAAACAATTACTTTATTTCTTAAAAACCACATATTTTTTATAACCCCCATTTGTTTAATAAACCAAATAAAGAAAGTATGCAATTTTATACATAATCACACCTTTTTGTACATTGTGCACAAAATTGGTAAGCAAAATAGTTTAGTACCCCTCATTTTTACAAATCATGACTTCTAAAACAAATTCTTTAATTCTTAAAAATCACATAATTTTAAATAACACAATTTAATTAATAAGTTGAATAAACAAAGTATTAAAGTTATACTTGATCATAAATTTTTATAGGTTGCACACACAATTTAAAAACGTCATTTATTTAATAAATTAAATCAACAAAGTATTCACATTCTACATGATCGAACTTTTTTAGACATTGTCATGCAATTAGAAAGAGGAATATATTAGTATCCCTCATTTTTTAAAATCATGACTCATAAAACAATTAATTTATTTCTTAAAGAACATGATTTTAAAAAAAATGCTATGTATTTAATAAATGGAATAAATAAATTTTGCACATGCTACACAATCTCACCTCTTTATACATTCTCTACATAGTCTGTAATAGGAATATCTTATCACCCCTCATTTTTAAAAATGGTGTTTTCTAAAATGTTATTTATTTAATAAATGGAATCAAGAAAGCATGTGCATTATACATAATGGAACCTTTTTATACATTACACATGCAATTGGTAAGTGTTAGAGTATAGTGTCCCTTCTTTTTAAAAATAATGTATTCTAAGAAATTTTTTTATTTATTAAAACTAAGACTTTCTAGAAAATGACATTTGTTTATTAATTCAAATTAACAAAATATGCACCTTATACATGATCACATAATTTTATAGGTTGTGCATGCAATTGTCAAGAGGAATAGCTTTGTACTCCTCATTTTTAGAAATCGTGTTCTCTAAAAAGATTATTTGCTTCTTAAAAACAAGACTATTTAAAAAACACCATTTG
Organism: Pseudotsuga menziesii; assembly: GCA_001517045.1. Classification (NCBI taxonomy): domain Eukaryota; kingdom Viridiplantae; phylum Streptophyta; class Pinopsida; order Pinales; family Pinaceae; genus Pseudotsuga; species Pseudotsuga menziesii. The sequence goes on from LPNX010782503.1 coordinate 29,104, forward strand.
TTTAATAATTTGAATCAACCAAGTATGCACATTATTCATAATTGAATAATTTTATACATTTATTACATAATTTACATAAGGAAGAGCTTATTACCCCTTGTTTCTAAAAATATTGACTTAAGATTTTTTTCTTTCTTTCTTACAAAACGTGACTTAAAAAAAATGCAATTGTTTAATCGAATAGAAAATGTATCCACATTTTACATAATTCCATATTTTATGCATTGTGCATGTTATTGTTAAAATGAACAACTTAATACCCATCATTTTGAAAAATCACAACTTCTAAACAAATTAGTTTATTACTTAAAAACAAGAATTTTTAAGAAAAGAATTTTGTTTACTAAATCGAATAAAAAAAGAAATAAGATTCTACATGATTGCACATTTTTATATGTTGCACAAACAATTCGTAAGAGGAATATATTAGCACCCCTTGTTTTAAAAAATCCCAACTTCTATTTTTTTTTAACACGACATTTTTAAAAAGGACACTTTTTTAACAATTTGAATAAAAAAAATACACATTTAGCATGTACACACCTTCTTATACATTTTGCACAAAATTGGTCTCAGGAATATCTTAGTACCCTTGTTTTTGTAAAATCATGTTTAAAATAAATACTTTATTTCTTAAAAACACAATATAAAAAATTTGACAATTCTTTAATAAATCAAATAAACAGAGTATGCACATTCTACATAATCACACGTTTCTATTCATTGTGCACACAATTGATAAGAGGAAGAGTTTAGTACCCCACGTTTTTAAAAGCCATGACTTGTAAAAAAATTATATTATTTCCTTAAAAACAAGAGTTTTTAAAAAACACCATTTGTTTAATAAATCAAATAAACAAGCTTTGTGCATTCTACATTATCACACCCTTTTATAGGTTGTGTACACAATTGGTAAGTTAAATAAATTACTACCACTCATTTCCTAAAAGAAGGACTTCCAAATAAATTACTTTATTTGTTAAAAACAAGAGATTTAAAAAAATGCCAGTTCTTTAATCAGTCAAATAAACAAAGTATGCACACTATACATAATCATAAATTTTCATACATTGGAATGAAAGTTTGTAAGAGGAAGAGATTAGTACCCCTCATTTTCAAAAATCACAACTTTTGAAAAAAATAGTTTATTTCTTAAGAAAAAGGGAATTTTAAAAAACTTGTTTCTTTAATAATTGGAATAAACAAAGGATGCACTTTCTACTTAATCATGGATTTTATAGTTTGTGGATAAAATTCATAAGAGAAATAGATTGGTACCCATGACTTATTTCTTAAAAGACATGACTTTCAAAAACAACATTTATTTAATAATTCAAATCCACATAGTATCAAAATTCTACACGACCATAGGTTTTTATACATTGTTAATGCAATTGGTAAGATAAATAACTTTGTAACCCTTGTTTTTAAAAATCACGTCCTCAAACAAAAATTATTTCTTGAAAACCAAGACATTTAAAAACCATCATTTATTTAATAAATAGAATCAACAAAGAGTGCAGATTCTATATTGGTACTTTTTTTATATATTGTGCATGAAATTACTAAGAGAAAGAGCTTGGTGCCCCTTGTTTTAAAATATTACAATTTTTGAAGAAGTCACTTTATTTCTTAAAAATAATACTTTCAAAAAAATATCATTTGTTTAATAAATTGAATAAACAAATTTTCCACATTGTGCATGATCACACACTTTCATAAATTCCACATATGATTGGAAAGAAAAAAAACATATTACCCTTATTTTTTTAAATCATGACTTAAAAAAAATAAAATTATTTCTTTAAAAGACACAACTTTTTGAAAAACGCATTTGTTTATAAATCTGGACCAACAAAGTATGAAAATTCTACATGATTGCACGTTTTTATACATTGCTCTCACAATTGGTGTAAGTAACATATTAGTACCCTTTTTTTTAAATCACGTTTTCTATGGAAAATTATGTTATTTCTGAAAAATATGACTTTTTATCAAACTACATTTGTTTAATAAATCAACTTAACAAAGTATGCACATTTCTACGTAATCAAACCTTTAAATACATTTTGCACACAATTTTAAACAAGAAGAGCTTAGTACCACTTATTTTAAAAATCAGGACTTCTAAAAACATTCCTTTATTTCTTAAAAAAACACGATTTAAAAAAATAACATTTCTTTAATAAATCAAATAAACAAAGTATGCACATTCTGCATAATAGCACCTTTCAATACATTGTGCACATAGATGGTAAGAGGAAGAGCTTAGTACAACTTCTTTTTAAAAATCATGACTTTGAAAACATTTCTTTATCTCTTTGAAAATGATACTTTAAAAAACACCATTTGTTTAATAAATCAAATAAGCAAAGTATGTACATTCTACATTATCACACCTTTGTATAGGTTGTGCACTCAATTGTTGGGAGGAATAAATTACTATCATTCATTATTTTTAAATCACGGTTTCTAAAAGAATTACTTTGTTTCTTAAAAACACATCTTTTTAAAAACCCCATTTGTTTAATAAATTAAATAAACAAAGTATGCAATTTTATACATAATCACACTTTTTTGTACATTACGCCATAGGGTTTTATTTTTCATAAAATATATCTTATTTGAAAAAAGAGAAGAATATTCCAGGAATCTTTTCACTTTTTGTTAAAAAATATACATTATAGAAGAGGGTAGAATGTTATGGCACAAAATTGGTAAGTTGAATAGTTTAGTACCCCTCATTTTTAAAGATCGGGCCTTCTAAAATACATACTTTAATTCTTAAAAAACACTAGTTTTAAATAACGCCATTTAATTAATAAGTTGAATAAACAAAGTATGAAAATTATACTTGATCACAAATTTTTATAGGTTGCACACACTATTGGTAAGAGGAATTGCGTAGTACCTCTCATTTTAAAAGATCACAACGTCTAAAAAATTAACTTATTCCTAAAAAAACAAGAATTAAAAAAAAAACATCATTTACTTAGTAAATTGAATCAACAAAGTATTTACATTCTACATGATCGCACCTTTTTACACATTGTTCATGCAATTATTAAGAGGAATATATTAGTATCTCGCATTTTCTAAAATCATGACTCACAAAATAATTACTTTATTTCTTAAAAAACATGAATTTTTTAAAAATGTTATATATTTAATAAATGGAATAAACAAATTTTCCACATGCTACATAATATCACCTTTTATACATTGTGCACACATTTGGTAAGAGGAATATCTTATCACCCCTCATTTTTAAAAATGGTATTTTCTAAAATACCATTTATTTAATAAATGAAAACAAGAAAGTATTCATAGGTTGCACACACAATTGGTAAAACGAATATATTAGTACCCCTTGTTTTAAACACGAATTTTAAAAAATGACACTTGTTTAACAATTTGAATCAACACCTTTTTATATATTGTTCACATAATTGGTGTCAAGAATATCTTAATACCATCATTTTTCTTGAGATCATGTTTTCTTCTAATACTTCGTTTTTTTTAAAACACAATTTAAAAAACTGACATTTATTTAATCAATCAAATAAATAGATTATGCACATTCTACATAATCACACCTTTGTATACATTATGCACACAATTGGTAAGATGAATAGTTTAGTGCTGCACCTTTTCAAAAGTTGTGACTTGTCAATAAATTACATTATTTCCTAAAAAACAAAATTTTTAAAAAACACCATTTGTTTAATAACTCAAATAAACCAAGTTTGTGCATTCTATATTATCACATTTAAAGGTTGTGCACACTAAGTTTTAAAAAGAAGGACTTCCAAATAAATTACCTTCTTTGTTAAAAGAGAGAGTTTTTTAAAAATGTCAATTTTTTAATACCCCTTCTTTTTTAAAATAATGACTCTGAAAAACATTACTTTAGGTGGTCAGGGGAGTATTAACAAAGAAGACCTAAGATTTATTAGGGTTAACCGCTAGGCCTGATGCCCTCGCAAAGAGATCCAAGATTTTCTTGAAGCTACGAGCTTCTTGGATTGAAGGGTGCCCCATGAGCATAGTATCATCCACAAATTGTTGATGAGTCTGGGAGGAAGCACCCTCATGAGCTTTAATTCCATGGATTTCTCCCCTCTCAACCTGGGCTACAATTAGATGACTTAGCGCCTCAGCCATGAAAATGAAAAGGAAAGGAGACAGAGGGTCTCCTTGGTAAATGCCACAAGAGGGCCTAAAAGTAGAGGTCGGTGAGCAATTGATGAGGATGTTAAAAAAGGGGAGGAGACCAGGCCCATGACCCACTCTACCCAATCATGGGAGAAACCATAGGCCCCCAGCATCCTCTCCATGAATTCCCAGTTAAGCTTGTCATAAGCTTTAGCTATATCAAGTTTCATCATCATACCTGGATTCCTTGAGATTTTGAGCGAGTGCATTACCTCGTGGACTAAAATCACCCCATACAAGATCTGCCTACCTTCCAAGAAACCAGCCTATTCCAGACTGATGAGCATCGGGAGGAGAGGTTTGAGCCGGTTAGTAATGACTTTGGAAATTATTTTGTATATGACATTGCATAATTCTATTGGTCTAAATTTACCAGGGGTATCCACCCCCATCTCTTTGGGAATAAGGGTGAGGAAGGTAGCATTGAAGGCTTTAAGGACCCCTTTCTTGGTCTTGGACTCCTCCACAATGTTGAGCACATCCTCCATGCCAATATCCTAGAATATATGGAAGAAGTTGGTCGTGAAGCCATCAGTGCCAGGGCTTTCCCCAACGCCATTTGATTGACCGCTTCCTCAACCTCCCACATCCTGATAGGTTTGATCAACATTTCATTGTTTTCACCAGTAACCAACCTAGGAATTAGGCTTGTTATTTGCTCAATGTCCTGACCTCTATCCCCACCATCCTCCCTAAGAATCTCAAAGAAGTGTTGTGTGATTTCAGCTTCAATCTCTCGTCTTGTTTCCACTCTGTTTTCATCCCTAGTCTTGAGTCTTTGGATTCTGGAGCTATTCCTGTTCTAGATCACTGAGTTATGAAAAAATTTAGTGTTTCTTTCACTCTCCTACATCCATTTGACCCTGGCCTTCTGTTGCCAAAAGAGTGCCTCCTGTTTTTCCCTAGCCTCCAGCTGCCCCATTAAATCCTTCTCTTTGATTTTCATATCCTCATCCCAACCCCCTTCCATACCCTTTCTGTTAATGAGATCCAGCTCAAGTAACAGTTTTTTTTTGTCCTCAAAGATGTTCCCAAATTCCTCTATGTTCGACGTGCGAATCTTTACCTTTAGGGCCTTGAATTTCTGCTGAAAGCAGAACATATTGGTTCCAGGGGGGGGGACCAATTCTTGCCACCACTAACTGACAAGGTCCTTGAAATATTTGTGCTCCATCCATAAAATTTCAAAACGAAAGGGTTTTCCCATAGGGGAACAAGACCAATCCCAAGAAAGACAGATGGGCCAGTGGTCCGAGCCAGCTATCGGGAAAACGTTCGCCACAAGCTCCCCCAAGGAAGATCCCTTGGCATGATGGCTTAGATAAAATTTGATGCGTATATTCCAATATTGGAAGGTTCAACATAAAAGAGGCCATAGGGGTGCTGAATGAACTCACAGGTTTGGAAAGGAAGACAAATGGAGAAAAATTTGGGGAGGGAAATGGTGGCCCAAGGTTGCATCTTTTTGCTGGCTCATTCTCAAATGTCGAATTATCACATGAGATAACATACAAGTCTGATGGATTCTGGGACCATAAAGATGTAGCCTTTGGGAAAATAGAAATGAAACTATAAATCATCTATTGGATGAATGCCCAATAGCGGACTTTATATGGGATAAAGGATTCGGGTTGTTAATAAAAACCACATATATAAATGAAGACTCGACTTAACAATAGCTGAATGGCCAAAGAATATATTCAAAAACAAAATAGTAAATAGAATCTGGGAGCTATTTCTGGGCTTCGTGGTTTGGTAAATATGAAAAACCCAAAACTTAAAAATTTTTGAAAACAAAAAGCGACGAGCTGAAGAAATATGGGTGATTATAGAAGTTCATTTAAAAGAAACTATAACTCTAACCCCATGGACACATGAATATGTTAAATAGAAGCAATTGAAAAACAAATTCTTAACAAGTGGGGAGTTAGAAATTTACCTATGAAGAATTCAAAGCTCAACAAAATTATTAAGCAGCCGAGCAGCTCTGATTCTTGAAAAAATCCTCCAATGGGTTCCTTCAAGTTGAACTTCGACGGGGCTGCAAAAGGGAACCTGGGTCCGGCTGGTTTTGGTGGAGCAATCAAGGATTCATAAGGGAAAATTCTCAGCATTTGTTGGGGAAGCATAGGAACCACTACTAATAATATAGTAGGGTTGGAAGGCCTCATAAATGGGGTCTCATTAGATTTATAGAACAAGCGAACCCCATTGATATAGGAAGGGGACTCACAGGTGGTCATCAACTTAGCTAGAAGGATTCAGAATGAAGAGACCGTAGGCTAGGTCTCCAAGAACTGGCGATGGGAGAGAAGGATAATGGCGCTAAGAAGGTGGTTAAGGGACAACCCTGCGATTAGATTCTCACATGTAAAACAAACAGGTAACAGGGTGGTGAATGTCTTAGTGAATGAAGGGGTTCAAAATGCAAGTTCCTTCCATGCAGAGGAAACCGGTGACAAGCGAGATGACCCATTATGGAGAAAGTGTGAAGCATTGGTGGTGGATGATGTCGAGAAGATATATGTAGGCTAGGCTCACTAGCTGTCCATTCCTCAGACCTCAATTCAGGACATATGCACTTAAGTTACCTCTTCTTCAGTGCCATCCATCATGTCCCCCCTCACACGCGACCCCCTCGTCCTTTCCAGACAACTTTTGGATGGCCACATGATTCGACATGCTGGATCCCTTCTCCACATCCTTGTGTCCGATGCAAATATTGGTGACGAGACCTACACACCACTTGGAATTAATATCTTGTAGGATGTGGCTAAGGCTAGGATAGGTAGGAGGCAGTTGACTGATGCGATGGGGGATGGAGGCATGCACGCCCGATGCGACGAGGACAATCTGACGTCAGGCCTATTTATAAATCCATTTTTCTTCATGCACACAAGGTACGGGAATGTACAAGGGATCATACCTTTTGGGTTTACTGGTGGGGAGATTTCAAGTTTCTCTACCTGGCCTGTCAATAGTAGTAATTCCTGCACCAGGTGGAATTTAATGGGGGGAAATATTGTCAATCTTTCACACATAGAGAAGGATCTGATGGATGTCAACTGGCTGTGGAATCGTTAGGAGGAAGTTTCAAAGGGAGTGAAAAGGAAACATCAATCGATGTAGAGGAAGGATGGTTACATCATCAAGTTTAAAGGAATGGCTATTTATTCATATTGGGATGGTCTAAGGATTACCAGAGTCAAGGTCAACTTGGATCATTTTCTTGTGCAAGCCTCTCGACATCACGAGTCCTGCATTAGAATGGCTCAGCAATGGCAAGGGCAACATCGATAGGGGCAGTAAGAAAGAGTGGAAGGAGGAAATTTACCCTAGGTCTGCCCTTTGGGTAGTGCCCCACTTGTGGGTGAAGGCTCAACTCCTTTTTCATTTAACTGGGGAGCGGGATATATGATAGAAACCCTGACAAGGGTGGAAGCCATTGTCACCATTAAGGTATTTGAGCTCATCCATTAATATGAGACCCATTAAGGGAGACCTTTAGTTGCTAGCCCATTCTAGACAGTGCACATCCTGCTGGCTTAGGATATTCAAGTGAATCTGCAATTGGTGCATGGCATCTGTGAAGCACTATCCATGATCAGATAGGGGCAGCAGGAGTGTGCAACAGGATTCAAAATGCTGGATTTTCTTGCAAGTGATCTACTGGAAATTCTTGGGGAGCATCCCTTAGTATCTCCACCCTCACCCAGTGATCCTTAGCCGCAGTAAGGCCCTTGGAAGGTTAGCGTGTTTGGGTTTGCTTGTGTTTATTTATGTTGTCTCTGTTTGGCCGATGAAATTTTGTTTCAGTATGCTTATACCCACTTTAGCTTTGATAATATATGAATGCAATATTTTTTTTGGGAATGGGTAATCAATAGGGATACCATCACCAACCATTTGTCTCTGTGCAATTACTGGTTCGAAAGGCATCAGGCTATCCATTTTTGTAACATATCTGCCTTGAATGTTGTTAGCTTGGGAAGGGGTTTAGATGACCAGAATCTTAGAGAGATAAGGGGAGTTGGGAATGCAGGCAATGACAGAATGACCTATCTAAATAATTTCCCGATCCAGTGTGGCATTTTCAGCTGGTTGAGACCGAATGTATTTTACTTTTATACCATACGGTAATATATAGTTTCTCTATTTACTTACAAAAAAAAAAGTATGCACATTCTAAGTAATACTACCTTTCAATACACTACACACATAGATTTTAAGAGGAAGATCTTAGTACCCCTTATTTTTAAAAATCATGACTTTGAAAAACATTACTTTATCTCTTTAAAAATGAGACTTTAAAAAACACCATTTGTTTAATAAATAAAAAAAGCAAAGAATGCACATTCTACAATATCACACCTTTTTATAGGTTGTGCAGTCAATTGTTACGATGAATAACTTATTATCACTCAATTTTTAAAAATCATGATTTCTAAAACAATTAATTTATTTCTTAAAAAACACATATTTTAAAAAAAAAACCCATTTGTTTAATAAATAGAATAAACAAAGTATGAAATTTTATTCATAATCACACCTTTTTTTATATTGAGCACAAAATTAGTAAGAGGAATAGTTCAGTACCCCTCATTTTTTAAAATCATGACTTCTAAAAAAATACTTTAATTCTTAAAAAACATAAGTTTTTAAATAACAATGTTTAATTAATAAGTTGAATGAACAAAGTATGAAGATTATACTTGATCACAAATTTTTATAGGTTTCACACACAATTAGTAAGAGGAACAACATAGTACCCCTCATTTTAAAAAATCACAACATTGAAAAAATTACTTAATTCATAAAAAACAAGGATTTTTAAAAAAACATCATTTATTTAATAAATTCAATCAATGAAGCAATCACATTCGACATGATCACACCTTTTTATACATTGTTCATGCAATTAGTAAGAGGAATATATTAATATTCCTTATTTTTTAATATCATGACTCATAAAACAATTACTTTATTTCTTAAAAAACATGAACTTTTTTAAAAATTTAAAAATTTAATAAATGGAATAAACAAATTTTGCGCATGCTACACAATCTTACCTTTTTATACATTGTGCACACAGTTTGTAAGAGGAAGATCTTAGCACCCCTCATTTTTTAAAAGGGCATTTTCTAAAATGTCGCTTATTTAATAAATATAATCAAGAAAGTATCTGCATTCTACATAATAGAACCTTTTTTTACATTGCGAACCCAATTGGAAAGAGTTAGAGTTTAGTTAGAGTTTATTGATTCAAAACAACAAAGTATGCACTTTATGCATGATCACACAATTCTATAGGTTGTGCATGTAATTGTCAAGAGGAATGTCTTTGTACCCCTCATTTTTATAAATCGTGTTCTGTAAAAAATCATTTCCTTCTTAAAAGAAATACTTTTTAAAAAGCACCATTTTTTTAATAATTGGAATCAACAAAGTATGCACATTCTTCATAATCGAATAGTTTTATACATTGTGCACACAATTTGTATGAGGAATAGCTTAGTACCCCTTGTTTTTAAAAAGCATGACTTAATATTTTTTTCCTTTCTTTCTTAAAAAACATGACTTAAACAAAATGCATTTGTTTAACCAATCAAATAGAAAAAGTATGCACATTTTACATAATTCCACATTTTATTCATTGTGCATTCTATTGTTAAAAGGAGCAAATTAGTACCCATTGTTTTTAAACATTGCAAATTCTAAACAAATCATTTTATTTCTTAAAAAAAGACTTTTTAAGAAATTCCATTTGTTTAGTAATTGAATAAACAAAGTAAGAAGATTCTACATGATTGCAATTTTTTATAGGTTCCACACACAATTGGTAAGAGGAATAAATGAGTACCCCTTGTTTTCAAAAATCTCAACTTCAAGTTTTTATTTTTTTAAACACGTTTTTTTTAAAATGACACTTTTTTAACAATTTGAATCAACAAAATATGCACATTCTGGATGATCGCACATTTTTATACATTGTGCACACAATTGGTGTCACAAATAGCTTAGTACCCCTATTTTTGTAAAATCATGTTTTAAGAAATATACTTTATTTCTTAAAAAACACGATTTAAAAAAATTGACATTTCTTTAATAAATCAAATAAATAGAGTACACAATATACATAATCACACCTTTCTATATATTGTGCACACAATTAATAATATGAAGAGTTTAGTACCCCACATTTTTTAAAGTCATTATCGGTACGAAGAGTTTTAGTACCCCACCTTTCTATATATTGTGCACATAATCGGTAAGAGAAATAACTTACTACCACTCATTTTTAAAAAGAATAATTTCTTAATAAGTTACTTTATTTGTTAAAAACAAGAGTTTCTTTTAAATGTCAGTTCTTTAATCAATCGAATAAACGAAGTCTGAAGACTATACATAATCACACATTTTCATACATTGGATAGAAAATTTGTAAGCGGGAGATATTAGTACCCCTAATTTTCAAAAATCGCAACTTCTAAAAAAATTAGTTTATTTCTTAAAAACCAAGACATTTTAAAAAACTTATTTCTTTAATAAATGTAATAAACAAAGTATGCACTTTCTAAGTAATCATAGTTTTTAATAGTAGGTGGATCAAATTCATAAGAGGAATAGATTGGTACCCCTCATTTTTAAAATTTATGACTTCTAAAAAATTATTTTATCTCATAAAAGACATGAATTAAAAAAAAAACCATTTATTTAATAAAATAAATCAAATCCATATAGTATGGACATTCTACAGGATCACACGTTTTTATACATTGTTCATGCAATGGGTAAGAGGAATAACTTTATAACCCTTTTTAAAAAAAATGATGTCCTCTAAAAAAACATTTCTTGAAAAACAAGACATTTAAAAAACGTCATTTACTTTATAAATAAAATCAACAAAGTGTGTAGATTCTATATAATGGCACGCTTTTATATATTGTACATGCAATTGGTAAGAGGAAGAGCTTAGTTCCCCTTGTTTTAAAAAATTATGATTTCTAAAAAGGTCACTTTATTTCTTAAAATAAACACTGTGAAAAAAAATGTCATTTGTTTAATAATCTGGAACAACAAAGTATACAAATTCTACATGATCACACATTGTCATACATTTTACTCACAATTGGTATGAGTAACATATTAGTACCCCTAGGTTTTTTCTAAAATAGGGGTTTCTATGAAAAATTATGTTATTCCATAAAAAAACATGATTTTTTATCAAAATCCATTTGTTTATTAAATCAACTTAACAAAGTATGCACATCTCTACATAATCAAACTTTTAAGTACATTGTCAACACAATTGGAAACATGAAGAGCTTAGTACTACTTCATTTAAAAATCACGACTTCTAAAAACATTACTTTATTTCTTAAAAAACATGATTTAAAAAAAACTTTATTTAATACATCAAATAAACAAAGTATGCACATTCTACGTAATAACACCTTTCACTACACTGCACACATAGATGGTAAGACGAAGAGATTAGTACCCCTTCTTTTTAAAATTCACGACTTTGAAAAACATTACTTTATCTCTTTAAAATCAAGACTTTGAAACCACCATTTGTTTAGTAAATCAAATAAGCAAAGTATGCACATTCTAAATTATCACACATTTTTGTAGGTTGAGCCCTCAATTGTTAAGAGGAATAACTTACTATCACTCATTGTTTTAAAAATCGTAATTTCTAAAACAATTACTTTATTTCTTAAAAAAAAATATTTTTTAAAAACTCCATTTGTTTAATAAATCGAATAAACAAACAATGCAATTATATAAATAATCACAAATTTTTCTATATTTCCCACAAAATTGGTAAGAAGAATAGTTTAGTACCCTTCATTTTTAAAAATCATGACTTCTAAAACAAATACTTTAATTCTTAAAAAACATAAGTTTTTAAATAACAACATTTAATTAATAATTTCAATAAAAAGGGTATGAAAATTGGACTTGATAAATAAATTTATAGGTTTCACACACAATTGGTACAAGGAATAGCGTAGTACCCCTCAATTAAAAAAACACAACATCTAAAAAATTACATAATTTCTAAAAACAATTTTTTTATAAAAATGCCATTTATTTAATAAATTGAATTAACAAAGTATTCATATTCTACATGATCGCACCTTTTTATACATTATTCATGCAATTAGTAAGAGTAATATATTAGTATCCCTCATTTTTTTTAAATGTGACTCATAAAACAATTACTTTATTTCTTAAACAACATGAAATTTTTAAAAATGTTATATATTTAATAATTGGGAAAAACAAGTTTTGCACATTCTACACAATATCACCTTTCTATACATTATGCACACAGTTTGTAAGAGGAACATCATAGCACCCCCCATTTTTAAAATTGGCATTTTCTAAATGCCATTTTTTTGTAAGTTTAGATCCATTCTATTAAAAAGAAATAATGTTATAGGTAAAAGTACATAGCAGCCTATCCATATTGCAGGAAAGCAAAATCAAAGGAAAGACATCAGTCTTCCTGAAGGGGAAAGGTAGTCTGAAAGTGTTAAGATGATCCTCCCTTTGATAGGGAAAACAAATGTACATACAAAATCAAGTTTTAAAATGTTTATAAAAAACTTTTGGCTGAACATGTGAAAAACTGCTCTGAATAGCACTGTTCCTAGAAGCAACCAAAAAGATGAAGGATTGGAACATAAAACTTGCACTTAGAATTTGACAAAGGGCTCCTCGATAACAGTGTGCCAAACCCTGTACCTAGTTGCTTGTCCTGTTCTTTGGAATTATCTGCATCTTCACCTAAGTTGTTTTCACTGCTAGAGGTTTCGTTGGTACTGGGGCCTCCCATGCCATCCTTGGAGTCACAGTTAGAATGCTTGACCGAAAGAGGGACAGTTTTTTTTGGGAAGATGAATGTTGGCCGTCTTCCTTGTTAGAGCGATGAATTACTGCTGAGGCGGTGGAGGAGAAATGGGCGTCCATGGGGACTGGGGAAGAGGGAATAAGAATGCAAGATGTAAGGGTGGAAATGGGGACAGGAGGAACTGAAGAGGAGGGAAGGGGACCAGGGACATGAGGAACAGAGGGAGCCAAAGGCCCACGATGAGCAGAGCTATTAGGAAGGGCCTCTCGAGCAGCATGTAAATTTATAGAACCCAAGATAAGATGGGTTAACAGATTTTTAATTACCCAATATTTTCTTCTGTAGTCTAGAGTGCAACTAGCAGCCGAGAGAGAGCTTGAAATCTCATCTTCCTAGTTATCCATCATGTCTCTTAGGGCATCTGATACGTCGAAATCTAAACCTTTCAAGCTCTCCTGAGCATTAAAGGGCGTCATTCTGGGATTGATAGCCCTTCCAAGACCTCATTATCGCCTGGGAATGTTGCATTGTCATGGTGGCATGATGAACACAGGAAGCTAAGGAGTGGAAGGAGGATGGGAAACAAGAGGGAGGGTCGAGTTGGGCACAAGAGTAGTCTTCTAGAGACTGGATAGAGGTTGATGGAGCTGAGCGAGGAGAAACAAAGAAGGCTGGAGGGATGAAGAGACATTAAACCCGTAGTGTGGAGCCCAATGCACATTATGGTTGAACATAAATGTGTTTAGCTTAGCCTTCCTGTCCTTAACTATCGAAAGGACAAATTCCCTGTGGGGAATTATGCTCATTGTTAATTTGAAGGGAGGATGAAGCATGAATGGAGGTGGCGTCATCGCTACGTTAAAGTGGAGCCAGCAGGGTATGGTGATGAGCCCTATTATCACTACCATGAGTTTGTTGATGTATCCATTGTACACTATGTGAGGCCATGTCATCACCACTAGGTGGGATGGAGGACCTCGTGACATGCTGGGGAACGTCATTCCAGCTATGTGGGCCCTCTACCTCCCTATCACCTGCATCCAGGGTTCGAAAATGCCATTTATTTAATAAATGGTATCGAAAAAGTATATGCATTCTATAAGATATAACCTTTTTATACATTGCGCACACAATTGGTAAGAGTTAGAATTTAGTGTCCCTTCTTTTAAAATCACGTATTCTATGAAATTACTTTATTTCTTGAAAAATAAGACTTTCTAAAAAACGTCATTTGTTTATTGATTCAAATCAACAAAGTATGCACCTTATACATAATCACACAATTTTATAGGTTGTGCATGCAATTGTCAAAAGTAAAAGCTTTGTACCCCCGGTTTTTATAAACCGTGTTCTCTAAAAAATTATTTGCCTCTTAAAAACAAGACTTTTTAAAAACACCATTTGTTTAATAATTTGAAGAAACCGAAGTATGCACATTCTTCATAATCGAATAGTTTTACACATTGCACACACAATTTGTAAGAAGAAGAGCTTAGTGCCCCTTGTTTCTAAAAATCATGACTTAATACTTTATTCATTTGTTTCTTAAAAAACATGGCTTAAAAAAATGCATTTGTTTAACCAATCAAATAGAAAAAGTATGCACATTTTATGCATTGTGCATTTTATTATTGAAATGAACAAGTTAGTACCCATCGTTATTAAAAATAACAACTTCTAAACAAATTAGTTTATTTCTTAAGAAACAAGACTTTTTAAGAAAATCCATTTGATTACTAGATCAAATAAACAAAGTAAGAATATTCTACATCATAACAAATTTTTATAGGTTGCACACGCAATTGGTAAGAGGAATATATTAGTACCTCGTGTTTTCAAAAATCTCAACTTCTAAAATATATATATATATATATATATATAGATATATATATATATTTTAAAACATGTCTTTTAAAAAATGACATTTGTTTAACAATTTGAATCAACAAAGGTCACGACTGAAAAAAAAATTACATTATTTCCTAAAAACGAAGTCTTTTTAAAAAACACCATTTGTTTAATAAATCAAATAAACCAAGATTGTGCATTCTAGATTATCACACCCTTTTATAGCCTATGGACACAATTGGTAAGTGAAATAACTTACTACCACTCATTTTTAAAAAGCATGACTTCTAAATAAATTACTTTATTTGTTAAAAACAAGAGATTTTTAAAGAATTCCAGTTTTGTCATCAATTGAATAAACAAAGTATACACACTATACATAATCACACATTTTCCGAAATTGGATGGAAAATTTGTAAGAGAAAGATATTAGTACCCCTAATTTTCAAAAAGCACAACTTCTAAAAAAATTAATTTATTTTTAAAAACCAAGACATTTTAAAAAATTCATATCTTTAATAAATGGAATAAACAATGTATGCACTTTTTACATAATCATAGATTTTTATAGTTTGCAGATGAAATTCATAAGATGAATATATATTGACAACCCTCATTTTTAAAATTTACGACATCTAAAAAAGTATTTTATCTCTTAAGAGACACGACTTTCAAAAACACCATTTATTTAAAAAAACAAATCCACATAGTGTGGAATTTATACATGATAACATGTTTTTATACATTCTTCATGCAATTGGTAATATGGATAACTTTGTAACCCTTGTTTTTAAAAATCATGTCCTCTAAAAACAAAAATTATTTCTTGAAAAACAAGACATTTAAAAAATGCCATTTATTTATTAAATAGAATCAACAAAGTGTGCAGATTCTATATAATGACACATTTTTATATATTGTGCATGCCATTGGTAAGAGGAAGAGCTTAGTGCCCCTTGTTTTAAAAAGATATGATTTCTGAAAAAATACACTTTATTTTTTAAAAATAATACTTTCCAAAAAATGTCATTTGTTTAATAAATCAAATAAAAAAAAATATTTCAAATTCTACATGATCGTACACTTTTTTAGATTCCACATGTGATTAAAAAGAGAAATAACTTAATACCCCCATTTTTCAAAATCATGACTTGAGAAAAATAATATTTGATTTCCTTAAAAACATCACTAATTGAAAAAATCCATTTGTTTAATATGGACCTACCAACAAAGTATACAAATTCTACATGATCGCACTTTTTATACATTGCACTCACAATTGGTATGAGTAACATAGTAGGAAACTTATTTTTTTTAAATCACGTTTTCTATGCAAAATTACGTTGTTTTTCGAAAAACATTACTTTTTATCAAACTCCATTTGTTTATTAAATCAACTAAACAATGTATGCACATTTCTACATAATCGAACCTTTAAATACATTGTGCACACAATTGTAAACATGAAGAGCTTAGTACCACTTCTTTTAAAAATCACGACTTCTAAAAACATTACTTTATTTCTTAAAAAACATGATTTTAAAAAAATAACATTTCTTTAGTAAATCAAATAAACAAAGTATGTGCATTCTATGTAATAGCACCTTTAAATACACTATGCACATAGATGGTAAGAGGAAGAGCTTAGTACACCTTCGTTTTAAACATCATAAGTTTGAAAAACATTACTTTATCTCTTTAAAAACACGACTTTAGAAAACACCATTTGTTTAATAAATCAAACAAGCAAAGAATTCACATTCTACATTATCAAACCTTTTATAAGATGTGAATTCAATTGTTAGGATGAATAACTTATTATCACTCATTTTTTAAAAATCATGATTTCTAAAACAATTAATTTATTTCTTAAAAACACATCTTTTAAAAGAAACCCATTTGTTTAATAAATAGAATAAACAAAGTATGCAATTTTATACATAACCACACATTTTTGTACATTGCGCACAAAATCGGTAAGCGGAATAGTTTAGTACCCCTCATTTTTACAAATCATGACTTCTAAAACAAATACTTTAATTCTTAAAAAACACAAGTTTTTAAATAACACCATTTAATTAAAAAGTTGAATGAACAAAGTATGAAAATTATACTTGATCACAAATTTTTATAGGTTGCACATACAAATTGTAAGAGGAATAGTAGAGAACCCCTCTTTTAAAAAAATCACAACATCTAAAAAAAATACTTAATTACTAAAGAACAAGAATAAAAAAAATGCCACTTATTTAATAAATTCATTCAACAAAGTATTCACATTCTACATGATCGCACCTTTTTATACATTGTTCATACAATTAGTAAGAGGAAGATATTAGTATTCCTCATTTTTTAAAATCATGACTCATAAAACAATTACTTTTATTTCTTGAAAACATGAATTTTTAAAAAATGTTATATATTTAATAAATGGAATAAATAAATTTCACGCATGCTACACTAACTCAACTTTTTATACGTTGTGCACACAGTTGGTAAGAGGAAGATCTTAGCACCAATCATTTTTTAAAAGGGCATTTTCTAAAATGCTATTTATTTAATAAATGGAATCAAGAAAGTATCCGCATTCTACATAATGGAATATTCTTATACATTATGCACGCAATTTGTAAGAGTTAGTGTTTATTGTCACTTCTTTTTAAAAATCAGGTATTCTAAGAAATTACTTTATTTCTTAAAAATTAATACTTTCTAAAAAATGCCATTTGTTTATTGATTCAAATCAACAAAGTATGAAACTTATATATGATCACACAATTTTATAGGTTTTGCATGCAATTTTCATGAGGAATAGCTTTGTACCCCTCGCTTTTATCATGATGATGATGATGGTTAAAGTCCCCTGAGACCAAACTTTGGTCTATCGGACCTAAAGAAGAGAATTAATTAGTTTGCTTTAAAGTTATATTTCTATGCTCAAAGAGCTTGGAAAGAAGCGTCCCGAGCTTACTATAATTTTGACAGGCTAAAAGGCTAGGAAAGTCGGTATTGCAACAAAGATTATGAAACGTGTCCTCTAAAAACATCTTTGCCCCTTAAAAGCAAGTCTTTTCAAAAAACACCATTTTTTATTAATTCAAATCAACAAAGTATGCACATTCTTCATAATTGAATAGTCTTGCACATTATGCACACAATATGTATGAGGAAGAGTTTAGTACCCCTTGTTTCTAAAAATCACGACTTAGGATTTTTTTCCTTTCTTTCTTAAAAAACATGACTTAAAAAATGCATTTGTTTAACCAATCAAATAGAAAAATTATGCACATTTTACATAATTCCACATTTTATGAATTGTGCATTATATTGTTAAAAGGAAAAACTTAGTACCCATCATTTTTAAAAATCGCAACTTCTAAACAAACTACTTTATTTCTTAAAATAATACTTTTTTAAGAAATTCCATTTGTTTACTAATCGAATAAACAAAGTAAGAATATTCTACATGATTACACATTTTTATAGGTTGAACACACAATTGGTAAGAGGACTAAATGAGCACCGAAGTATGCACTGTCTAAGTAATCATAGTTTTTTATAGTTTGCGGATGAAATTTATAAGAGGAATAGATTGGTACCCCTCATTCTAAAAATTTATGACTTCTAAAATTATTTTATCTCTTAAAAGACATGAATTTAAAATACACCATTTATTTAATAAATCGAATCCACATAGTATGGAAATTCTACATTATCGTACGTTTTTATACATTTTTCATGCAATGGGTAAGAGGAATAACTTTGTAACCCTTTCTTTTAAAAATAATGTCCTCTAAACTATATTGTTTTGAAAAATAAAACATTTAAAAATGCCATTTACTTAATAAATAGAATCAACAAAGTGTGTAGATTCTATATAATGGCACCTTTTATATATTGTGCATGAAATTGGTAAGATAAAGATCTTAGTGCCCCTTTTTTTTAAAAAATTACAATTTCTAAAAAAGTCACTTTATTTCTTAAAAACAATACCTTGAAAAAAATGTCATTTGTTTAATAATTTGAATAGACAAATTTCGCACATTCTACATGATCAGACAGTTTTATAGATTCCACATGTGATTGGAAAGAGAAATAACTTAATACCCTTGATTTTAAAAATCATGAATTCAGAAAAAAAAAAAAAAAAAAATAAAAATAAAATAAAATTAAAAAATTAAAAAAAATAAAAAATAAAAAAAAATTGTTTCTTTAAAAACATTACTCTTTGAAAAACGTAAATTATTTAATATTCTGGACCAACAAAGTATGCAAATTCTACACGATCGCAGTATTATTACATTATTACATAAAAAAACATGACTTTTTATCAAACTACATTTGTTTATTAAATCAACTTAACGAAGTATGCACATTTCTACATAATCGAGCTTTTAAATACATGGTGCACACAATTGTAAACATGAACATCTTAGTACCACTTCATTTAAACATCATGACTTCTAAAAAAAATTTATTTATTTCTTAAAAAACATGATTAAAAAAAAACATTTCTTTAATAAATCAAATAAACAAAGTATGCACATTCTACATGATAGCACCTTTCAATACACTTCACACACAGATGGTAAGAGGAAGAGCTTAGTACCCCTTATTCTTAAAATTCATGACTTTGAAAAACATTACATTATATCTTTAAAATCAAGACTTTAAAAAACGCGAGTAGTTGAAAAAATCAAATAAGCAAATTATGCACATTCTACATTATCACACCCTTTTATAGGTTGTGTACTCAATTGTTAGGAGGAATAACTTACTATCACTCAATTTTTTTTTAAATTGTGATTTCTAAAACAATTACTTTATTTCTTGAAAAACACATCTTTTTAAAAAACCCCATTTGTTTAATAAATTGAATAAGAAAAGTATGCAATTTTATACATACTCACACCTTTTTGTACATTGGGCACAAAATTGGTAAGCAGAATAATTAGTACCCCTCATTTTTAAAAATCATGAATTCTAAAACAAATACTTTCATTCTTAAAAAACACATTTAAAAAAAAAAACATTATAGGTGGAACACATAATTGGTAAGAGGAATATCGTAGTACCCCTCATTTTAAAAAATCACAACTTCTAAAAAAAGTACTTAATTCATAGAAAAAAATTAAAAAACACCATTTATTTAATGAATTGAATCGACAAAGTATTCACATTCTACATGAGCACACACTTTTATTAATTGTTCATGCAATTAGTAAGAGGAATATATTAGTATCCCTCATTTTATAAAATCATGACTCATAAAACAATTACTTTTTTTTTTGTAAATAAAACTTGTATTACTCTATAGAAACCAGATTACATCACTAATACAAAAGCGCGGATTTTTCCACGGAGGTTTTCCACGTTTCATACTTTTTGGTGTGAAATCGGAAGCAAAATGAACTTGTCGTCGCTGTATCGACGCTTACTCGTCGCTGTATCGACGTTGGTAATCTCCGTCGTCGCTATATCGACGCCTTCCTCCTTCAACGTCGCTGTATCCACGGAGCTACGTCGCTATAGAGACGGCAATGTCAAGCTATGTCTTTTTAGTTGACCCAGGGCGCTTAAGTCAATTTTTTAGATATTTAAAGGTTTATTAACATATGAAACTAGGCTCGCGGGCAGGCTTCAAATTTGAAGGCTTCAGTGCCCGTCAAAGGCCCGTTTACCTGTCATAGAAGGCCATGACCGAATTTGCCCTAAAAAAAAAATTCGGTTTCATGGAGTGCCCGTTGAAAATGAAATGAAGCAGAACTGTGTACATTGACAATGGAAGGGCAACCCCAAAATTTTGCCCTTCTTGAGTTTTCAATGGGCTGTGGGAGTTTGGAAGATTTGGATGGGTGACAGGTCACGGTGGACCTCAGTTGTAATTGACGAATTGGCAGTGACAGGGTGGAAGCCCTTTGGGCTCAGTGAGTAGGTGGTCACAGTAAAGTCTGGACGTGAGGTGACTCAGTTACGGACCAGGGTGTCACTGTCAATCGTCCTGCCCAGTCTAATCGCTGCCAACAAGTGCTCGATGCATTTATGTGAACTTTGAATGGAACTGGGCCGCTGGTCCTCTGGGAGTCGTGGTTTTGGTTTCACGGTGTGGCTGTTGTACCCATGGGCCACATTTTCAATCTCAAGGTCATTCATTCCTTTCACCCACTACGCATTACCCACTTCACACTCTGCTCATTCCCACGTCTCAACGATGATGAAGACCATGCTCTCCATTATGACCATTCCTAAACTGGAGTTAAAAGTAAAGTACTGATTTCAATCTGTTCAAAGGTGGATACAGAGAGAATAGATTTGAATCCAGATTTGAATGGGCAGGTCACAGATTGGAAATTTCGATCTCTACTGGCAAATTACAATGCCAATTTAATGTTGCATTCATCGTTCATTGGCTGCAGTTCCTTGGTGTTAATGTGAAATGGTGGATTTTGTATAGTTGGGTGGTTCAATTTTTTTTGCATGGCAACCTTGGTAATTTCGGCATGGCAACTCGAGGTAAACTCTATTGTTGTAGTTTTTTTAAGAGCTTTTTTTTATCTTGGATATAATTGTAGGGTTTGGTTTGATTTGGGCATTTGCAGGTATGGTTGTTACTGGGGCGAGGGTTCATTCTTCTTCAGGGATGTGTTTTAAGCTATCTTGCTTCCACAATAACAGTTTGCTCAAGTAAGTTGTTTTCTTTTCCTCAAGAATTATAAATTGTAACGTGTAACCCTCTAACCCTGAAATATTTTCTTTGGCTCTAAGAATTTATGAATTTATCTATAAAATTTAATTAAGAATTAAGATAAAATCTTGATTACTAGATAAGTTTGATTTTTTTTTAAATTACAACTTTGGTAACATTTAATAAAAAAGTAGTAAAAACAATATGATGGATGGATTTGCTATTACATTTTGAAATGAAAAGAATGATTTCTGTTTGCATGTCAACATTGAAGGGCTCACTATCTACTAACCCTTCAAAGTGAAATGGGACCCTACACTTCAAATTTGATCCCTGCTCGCGGGGATTCATCTATACCAGGCCATTTATCGCCTCCATTTTCGTCCCTCACAACCCTCACATCTCCTCACAATTTCGTCAGGCCACCCAAAGTCAGGAACAGAACACTTGGAGGCAGATTCAGAGCACCCGTGGTCCTAAATCAGCATACAAGGGTTTATCTGAGGCGTTGAGGTTTTTGACAATCTGCTACAGGCGTTGAGGGTTTATCTGAGGCGTTGAGGTTTTTGAGCATCGAACATGTCTGGCCAGGTATGTCTGGTGACGTTTTCAAGTTTTTGGTGCCTGTCATATTACGTCCTCGACAATTTGGTGCCTATCAAATATATTTTCATTTCTAAGTTTGCTATAAAGGAGCATACACTCTGTTCTTGATTGATACTGAAATCAAATTAATCACTGCTTATTTTTATTCCAATTGATTCTACTACGTATTGTGGGGGAAATTATAAACCTGCAGTAGTTTAGAGCAACTCGAGTGCTCATAG
>LPNX010782507.1:3780-78752 GCA_001517045.1 Pseudotsuga menziesii
AGTCGACCACCCCAACTTTGGAGGTATGGAGTGAAAAACTCGGAAATTATCAGTCGTTTATTCAACAACCAATAATAACCAAGGGAAAAAACACCTTGGGCTGATCGGATTGACAAATGAAGTCTAAGAGACCGAGTCTTTTACAGACACTATCATGCTAGAACATTTATTACAATTCCCTCATGGGGTATGAACATGTGATATAGTACAACAAGCACTTCCCAGAAGTACTTCCAAAGGTCTTTTTGAAGTCCGAACAAGTTAGCCCTGTCCGGTTCACCGGGATCACTTGATAAAAACCACTAAGTACAACTTAGGTGGTAACACATATTATGTCTTGTTCATTGATGATCATTCTTGGAAGTCATGGATTTACTTCCTCAAGGCCAAGAGTGAAACCTTTGACAGATTCAAAGAGTTCAAAACAATGATTGAAAATCAGACTAACAGACACATCCGTATCTTGAGATCAGATAATGGAGGTGAGTATGAATCTAATGGGTTTGATGATTTTTGCCGAGAAGTAGGAATCAAGAAAGAGTTGACAGTACCTTATAATTCTCAGCAGAATGGGGTTGCAGAAAGGAAGAATAGAACGATTTGTGAAGCTGCTAAAGCCATGCTCACTGATCTAGATCTTCCTTTGTCTTTGTGGGCTGAAGCTACAGGTACCGTTGTGTATATTCAGAACAGAATCCCACATGCTATCTCGGGGGAGAAGACTCCAGAATAAGTCTTCACCAAGAAGAAACCTTCTGTTGATCACATGAGGATATTTGGTACTTCGGTGTATGTACATGTGCCAAAAGAAAAGAGGGCCAAGCTAGAGCCCTTCGGTAAGAAAGGTATATTTGTTGGGTACAATGATTGCTCGAATGCTTATCGAGTCTATATACCGGGACAAAGGCACATTAAGGTCAACAGAGATGTGATCTTCCATGAGGAAGCTATGTTTTGTAAAACACTAGAGCTTTCAACGGAAGATGAAGTTTCTTTACTTGAGTTTCTAGACTCAGAAATTCAGAGGGAGGAAGAGGAATTTGAGGATCAAATTCCAGATGTACCTGAGGACACTGAAAGTCCACCAGAAGAACTATTTGAAGTTTCTCCTTCCAAAAGGAGACCTGCTTGGTACCGAGATACGAGTACAAGAAGGCGAGAAGCATAAAGCTCCTCCAGGGACTTTCAGAGAAAGCATAAGACCACATAAGTACTCCACTCTTACGAGTCAGCTTATCAGTGCAGAACCTTCATCATACGAAGAAGCAGCAGTCAAATAGGTATGGGTTGATGCCATGATTGAAGAGTACAATTCAATCATGAAAAATGATGTGTGGGAAGTTGTTCCCAGACCAACAGGAAAGTCAGTAGTGACTTCTAGATGGCTTTATAAAATTAGGCATGCTACAGATGACAGTGTGGAGAAGTATAAAAACAGATTCGTAGCTTGTGGCTTCACTTAGAAAGAAGGCATTGACTATGATGAGACATTTTCTCCCGTTGCCAGGTATATTACCATTAGAACCATCATTTCACTTGCTGCAGTATTCAGATGGAAGTTACATCAGATGGATATAAAGAGTGCCTTCCTCAATGGAAAGATTGAGGAGGAAGTATACATTGAACAACTTGAAGGATTTGTGACTCATGTGAAGAAAACCCATGTATGTAAACTGAAGAAAGCCTTGTATGGGATGAAACAGGCTCTGAGAGTTTGGTATGCCAGGATGGATGGATTTCTCCACAGCTTGGGGTTTTCCAAAAGTACAACTGATTCTAACTTGTTCTTTAAGGTTGTTCATAATCATGTCTTGATACTTGTTTCTTACAGGTGATGAACAGTTTATAGAACAATGTAAGAGGAAGCTTACCTCTGAATTCGAGATGAAAGATCTCATATTGATGCATTACTTCCTTGGCTTAGAGGTCTGGAAAAAGCTAGCCGAGATCTTCTTGACACAAGGAAAGTATGCAATGGATATATTGCATAGATTTGTGATGCAGGACTGGAAGTCATGAGCGTACCCATGACTACCAACTTGACAAAGTTGTGGGACTCAGCCACCAGTTCACAGAGTGTGGACTCTACTCAATACAGACAACTTATTGGATCCCTGATGTATCTCGTTCATACGAGACCAGACATTTGTTCAACAGTGAATGCACTGAGTCAGTTCATGGCTGATCCGAAGCACATACACTTGGTAGCCACCAAACATGTACTCAGATATGTGCGAGGTACTATTACTTATGGGCTTAGGTATACTTCCAACAGTGGAGTATTGTTATTTGGATATGCAGATTCAGATTGGGCTGGCAGTGTAGTTGACCGAAAAAGTACCTCTGGTTATTTATTCAGTATGGGATCAACAATGATCTCTTGGTCCAGCAGGAAGTAGGATTCCATAGCTTAGAGTACAGCTGAGGCAGAGTATATTGCTGCAAGTGATGCCTCCAAGGAAGTAGTTTGTCTTAGAAAACTTGTATAATCTGTTTGAGGGAAAGCTTGACTCTACAATCATTAATTGCGATAATTAGAGTTGCATAAAGCTTTCGGAGAACCCAGTGTTTCATGATAGATCGAAACACATTGAAATGATGTATCATTTCATCAGAGACTTAGTGCAAAGAGGTGCTCTGAAGTTGCAGTACATTCGTACGAATGAACAGATCGCGGATATCTTGACCATGCCTCTAACAACATCAAAGTTCATGTACTTTAGTGACAAGCTTGGTATGGCAGAGAATGCCTTTATCGCTAAGAGGGACTGTTGATTTTTCTGAGCAGCATCGAGAGTCATTCTCTTAGGAGAATGGGGACACCTGGTCCGGGACCACGGTGTGGACTCAATCCAGTGTTGAGTGATCATTCTGCTAAATGATGATATCTGGTCCTTGACCAAGATATGGACCCAACTCTACCCTGGGGGGACTCAACATTGTGTTGAGTGATCATTCTATCGAATGGTAGACATCTGGTACGGGACCATGATGTGGACCAGTCTAGTACTGGTAGACTCAGCTTAGTTCTAAGTAGCCATTCTTTTGAATGGAGGCACCTGGTCAGTTACCAGGACTAAGCCCGGGGCTGAGGGCCATTCTCTTGGAGAATGGAGGCGCTTGGTTTGTTACCGAGTATTTGACCTTGTGTCAAATTATGCAGCCTATGGCTGCAGAAGGCACTATAAGCCCTAGACTGGGTCTTGTAATATGTGCATATGTTATACTAAATTTTGTTTTTTAATTTTTTGTTCAATATTTTATTATTACATTAATTTTTTTCATTTGTTTTTTTAATAATAATTTTTTTTTAAATTTTATTTTTTAAATATTTTGTTATTACATTAACTTTTTTTCATTTGTTCTTTTATTGTTTTTTAATATTGTGTTATTATAATAATTTTTATTTTATTTTATATGGAAAGAGTGGTCTCATAATTTATTTAATAATTTTTGTTTAATATAGTGCAGGTTTTCTAGAGTGTTACTAAAAGGTTTAATAAATACAATTTTAAATTATGATAAAATAATATAATTATACCATTTTTTGAAATAGTGTGCTACCGGTAGCATCAATTTTCAATTTGGGGCTTTCATCAATCTCCACATTTTTAGTAAAAAAAAAAGTGGTACTACCCGTAGCACCAATTTTTGATTTGGAAGTGTTTTTTTCACAAAAATAAGAGTTTTTATGGCTAGAGTTCTCGTTTTGAGTATAAAGTTATTGTCAAGTTGTATAACATGTTAAGTGATGTAAAAATTTATATATATATATATATCATGCTATTCATTATATATATATTTTAAATTAATTTCTAAATGGTATATAATTTTAATGTTAAAATTATAAAAATTATATTTTATTGAAAATATCATCATCATTTATCATCTATATCATGTGGCTTGCCATGACAAGGCACACTTTGTGCCATGCTTCAGTTTATATTCTAGTTACTTACACCCGTACTTGACATGCTCCAATTCATCTTCTAGGTCTTTAGCATCCTTACATGACATGCTCCAGTTCATCTTCGTTGGAGTTACTTAATATGCTTCGATTCATCTTCTTGTTCCTTATTCTCCAGTTGCATGTGTAGCTAACATTGAGGCTTTGGAACAAGAAAAAGCATTGAGTGCCCTGAAAATCTAGTTCCTTCAATTTCCTATCCAACTTGGAGGATTTAGATAATTTTATACATAACTTATTTCCTATTGTAATAAGTGAAAATTCAAATATTTTTATTACTAGTATTATTAGGAAACTAAATATTCAAAGTAGTTACAAAAGATCACAATAAATAAATGAATTGGGTCATTTTCTTATTTCTTATGAAAAGATATATATATATGACCGCCTCTCCAAAAATGAGCTAGCTCTGGAACATGGAAACTGGAAATTTTTGGAAACAAGAAACGCGGAGGTATATGAGTTCTATCATAGGCCTTTCATTGTCATACAGACAAGGGAAGAAAATTTATAATCAGACAGTTAATTGCTAGCATGACATGAGTCACTCACAACATCTGTGTTTTTTTCTGAATTGATCTCGAGGCCACAGTTTTGAAGATTCAGTTTTTTCGGCATGCACCAGATATGGAGGCCGCGAATATGGGAGATATCTCGGCTTATAGGAAAGAACTAACACAACCAACTATAGTTTTGAGGTCTCTTTGCCTCTCTCAGTCTTCGGAGGATGCGGCATTATGTTATCACGACTATGTGAAAGTATAGACCCAAACCAGAAACTTTTTGAAGATCAGCTCATATGTTAATTGACAAATCAACGAAGACATCAAAGCTCATTATGGTGCTTTGGATTTTTGTAAAGCTGCATTGCAGCGGTATGCAGGACATACATCTATGTAAACAACTGTTTATCGATCAATAAAATACAAGTTTTTTTTCTTTGGGAAAAAAAACTATATATATATATTAAAAAATATTTTTTAAAAAGTATATAATTTTAATGTTAAAATTATAAAAAACTCTATTTTATTGAAAATATCATCATCATTTATCATGTAACTTGTCATGATAAGGAACACTTGACAACCTCACTTGACATGCTCCAATTCATCTTTTGGTTCTTAAACATCCTTACATGACATGCTCTAGTTCATCTTAGAGTTACTTAACATTTTCCAGTTCATCTTCTAGTTACTTGACACCTTTATCCATGAAAGTAGGGCGCACTAGGTGATTAGATCTAGGAGGAAGCCCTCGTTCTCTAGTTGCACATGTAGGTAAACGTGAGGCTCTCGAATAAGAAAATGCATTGAGTGCCTTGAAAATATTGTTCCTTCAATTTCCTATCCAACTTGGAGGATTTAGATAATTTTTCATATAGCTTTTTCGTATTGTGATAAGTGAAAATTCAAATATTTTCATTACTAGTATTATTAGGAAAATGAATATTCTTATATTCTTCATATAGCTTCATGAATCTAGACTTTGCAAAGCCATAAAAGGTGGGAGGCTTTATTGGGGTTGAATGAAATGTTGCTTCACTTGATATAGTAAATAATTGTTGAGAAATTCATAAAGTTCGATCATAAAATATAAAATGAATATAATTACACTTTAAAAAATCTGAGAGTAAGTATGCTAAATATGAGAGGAAACTTATAAAGTTAGAACATATGTCCAAAATAATAAAAAACATGAGAATGATCATCATTTATCATGTAAATGATCAAAATTTGAACTTTGCACTATCATAACAAAAAATGCCTCAAATCAATCAATGTACTATAAGCCCTAGACTAGGTTTGTTACCAAGTATTTGACCTTGTGTCTGTTACTAGGAAGGCACTATAAGCCCTATACTGGGTCTAGGCATGTGTGACACTTTGACCCTTGATCAATGGGCTTTGTGATCTTCTCCAAGGCTTAGTTACCCTTGGTTAAGACTCCCTAGTACTTGATCTCAGTGTCATACAGAGTGTGAGATAAAAACATTAGTAATTCTCTCTGTATCTGATGATGTACTTTGAATGGAAATAAAAGACCACGTTGACCACAGGTGAGGACCACAGGGGCACTTAAAGAAGGCTAAAGCAAAAGTAAAAAATACATGAAGACCCTTATTACCACTAAGGTGTAAAAGTGAATGTGCAAAAAGACCTTTAACACCACTAAAGTCAAAAGTCAAAACTAGAAAAGAAGAATTTTATTTTTTTTGAGATTTCTAATTTTAGCCCACTTACAAGTGACTCAAAGGATATAAAAGAAGATCAAGCAAATTCCTTCTTACATACACACTTGCTCTCACAGGTGCAACTGCTATTCAGAAGATCTCACAGGTTGAAAAAGAAAAGCGTTTATGATTGTGCCCTAGAATGGATGAGTCTAGCTAGGGCATCATCATCCATTGAAGACAAACCCTAAGCCAGGGTTTCCACCCTCTAGCAAGCCTACCCGGCAGGGTTGTGGCTCTTACGGCACCCTCGGGTAGCCACTAGGTAGACCCGTGAGGGCTGTCGTGGCCACACAAGCCCTCCGGGCAGCCTGTGGGCAGACCCGTGAGGGTCTTGTAGCAGCCTGCAAGGTTGTCGAGCCTGCACAGGCCCTTGGGCCGGCCCGTAAGGCCACGGGCTAGGGCTGTGTAGGTCAACGCATGACAAAGGGAAGACAGGCAGGTCAACACAGGCAACGGTTAGCGTGGGAAAGACAACCGAGCATAAAGGAAAAACGAGCAGGGAAGTGGTACTTCGGGCAGCTAATCCGGGCAGGTACAAAAGAATTTTGGGCATCCTGTAAGTTATTGAGCAGGAGAGAGAAAAGGGCCACAAGCCCTAAATTTTGGAAGAAGACCTAATTGGGCATTTTTATGTATTTGGAAAATTGATCTTCAGATATTGTGGTTTAACCCTATTGGGGTTTGTGGAACTTTTTGAAGAGTTTCAGTCATCTCATTTACGAGATGAATTACTAATGCTTTTGGGGTTTTTGTCCTTTAAAAGTTTCCCCAGTGAAAATTCTTGTGTACATTGTGTTGATATGATGAATGATGTTTACTGCACTTATCAGTTGTTTATGTTAGTTTGCAAATTTTAAAAGTATCATGCTAATGCTAAAACTTAACAACAATTCCTACAGGAAACCTAAAAACCATCAGAGCTAAGAGCTTATCAAAACAACTCTGTATTAAATATTAGAGTTTATCAA
Source organism: Pseudotsuga menziesii (assembly GCA_001517045.1). Taxonomy (NCBI): domain Eukaryota; kingdom Viridiplantae; phylum Streptophyta; class Pinopsida; order Pinales; family Pinaceae; genus Pseudotsuga; species Pseudotsuga menziesii. The sequence goes on from LPNX010782507.1 coordinate 10,949, forward strand.
CACATCTGCAGAAAACAATAAACATAATTCAATAGACGTTTTTCAAAAGCTGTCACTTATTTTGTTAATTTTGAACATGAAAAAAACAGCTACAGGAAAATACCCCTAAACTACTAGTTGCTATACTCAAGACTCAATGAATGAATCCATACCTCTTCTGTTGATGTATTTGTAACTTCGGAATGTATTCACTTGTATATCTTATGTCTTGTACCCCGATGTTTATTTCGGGAAGTGTCTGTAATGTATTTGAGTCATGTCATGCCCTGATGTTCCTATCGACAGATTCAATAATGTAAACAAGTCATGTCAAGTCATTGTGGATAACCCTCCTATTGTTCAAGGGTTAAAGTCTCCGCAGTTCTGGGGCCCTAGGGTTATTAGACTCTCCTAGAGAAGTCGGCCCTAGTGAGTTATTGTCAAGTCGGGAATTAGTATAAATAGAGAGTGAGCCTCTCTATTTAACACACTCACTCACACTCGGTTGTAGCGCATAGCTGAGAGAGAAGAAGTTGCTTGGGCTAGAAAGAAAGAGGCTACTACTGTTAGGAGATCATCTTACTGTTTTGGGGTTTTACTTTTGGTGTTGATTCTATCTCTGAGGAAGTTGCGGGGTTTTCTCCATTTATGGTTTCCTCGAGGAAAAACATTGTGTTCATTGTCTCTTGTGTTTGATTGCTGTGCTTGTTATTCTCTCAGTTAAAGATCCTAATATAATGCTAGCTTAAATGATAAAAATCTAACATGGTATTAGAGCTAACCTAAGAAGAAGACATTATGCAGTGGTAGGAACTAGGGCTTCCTACTTTTTGGATCTCTCTCCACAGATTTTCAGCAAAAGAAGGTTGGGATGACTCTCCTCCCTAGGGCGCATCTTTTTGTCGAAGCAGAATCTAATTCTGAGCTTTTTCAGTTTTGGACCAGACACTGCTGCCGAAAATTAGGGCTTTCCACAGAAGTGGAATTTTTGAGTGAGCCCAGGCCTGGATTGATCTCCTCCTCAAAATTGAAGTTTAGAGATCAAGATCAAAGCATTTGATTGGATAGAACTTCGGGAAAGTCAAACCCTAATCTGCTCTTGAACTAGAACTGTAGAAATTCAGCTCCAAATCCAAATCCGACATCTTGACCTAGTAAGATCTAAATCTTTTGTATTTCCATTTGAGGTTCTCAGTTAAGATGTCTCATCATACCAAGCTTGATGAAAAGTTTGAGGGAGCTGATAAATTCTGAGCCTAGAAGTATAGGATCTCCCTGGTCTTAAAAGAAAATGAGTTGGACTCCTATATCAATGAGGAGGTTCCAGTTCCAGAGGGAGATGAGGCTAAGGCCTTACACAAGAAGAAGTTGGTTATGGCTATGAGGATTATTGCTGATTCAATCAAGGATCACCTTGTTGCTGCCTTTCACACACCTGGGTCACGTGGCAGAAATATTCAAGCCACTCGGTGTGTCCCTGGGGGCAAGTCTCGAGTCAAGGCTGTCACCTTGTTCTTGACTCCTTTGTTTAGGCTCAACTCCTAACGAAGCCAAGGGGGGTAGACCCTATTAAGTTACCAAGAAAAAATTATTTAGTATGGTGATGTTAAATTGAATGAGTTACTTAGGAGTTTGGAATTTAACCATAAACAACCATAGATGACAAGATACAAAATGAGCGCATGAAAGCACAATGCTGAGACACAATATATATATATATATATATAGCAAGAAAATAGCCAGTGCCTTAAAATGGAGTCAATAGATAATCAATGTACTTGCATGTGCTTGGAGTGAATGTTTTGCGATTGCCTCTTGCTACGTTTTAAGTTAATGTGAAATATGAGTTGATTAAAATTAGGCGAAAGGGGGGGAATCCAAATATACCCGAGAGTACTTGGAGTATGTCCAAAACTAAACCTTCACGGCTACCCGCAAGGAATATGTGTGCTAAATGGATTCTCTGAGGCTATTGTTCATAATGCACCCGCAGGTGTAACAGATATTGGCGCCCCGAGGTCACTTTTCAGGAGTTCCCGCTTCCTTTGGGTATTTTGCCACCGTAATGGTTTAATCGAGGTGTTGGATTTTCACCTGATGGTTTGTCAATTTGGGAGAGTGAATCCTAATTATTCTAGTCACTCAAGTGCTTTTGATGCAGCTTGATTGATTGGACGAACCTCAGCCAAGTGCAGAGCATACACACCGGAGTCTTGTCAATTTAGTAAATTTTAGACAAGGTGTTCTTACTAAAAAAAAAACCCCCTAGGAACCTCTTTCGATCTAAGTGGATCTCAATCGGGGAATCAAGGAGGGGTTAATTTTAATATAGCTGATGAAACAGAAAAATAAAGATACACAATGCCAGTTTTCTAATTAGTCCTACCATGCATCTCTTTCCCCTTTCGGGTCAATCGGGAAGTTGGGTAAGTATTAAAATTACTTTGAAACTTCATATATGGAATATGGAAATGATTTCAAATCAAAGTATACTACCCTGTAGATTAGAACTACGTTAGATTAAAAAAGATGAACGAAAAGCATAAAAAGACACGGACGCAAATATCCCGGGGGGGTGGTGAATAGGCTCGAAAGAGCCTATTCGAAAATATCTTTTGTTTTTATTAGCAGCGATTTACAATATCAGCAAATTGAAATTGATGCACTTTGGTCCTTTTTATCTGGGATCCAATGGCTTACAACAAGCTTGTAACAAGCTAAAATCAAAACACGGCAGTGGGGGAAGCTTCCGAGAAGCTCTGGTTCATCCAAGAGTTGGAAAATGGGCAGAGTCTCCTTCTCTTTTTTGTTAGACCTGCTAAAAAACAATGAGCAATTAAAATCAAATGTGCCCAAACACACTTTAAAAGTGTTTTGGGTCACCACGCTAGTTACCGAAAAAAAACTAAGTAAAAAATTGTTAAAATGGGCTAATCTAGTTTTGCAAAAAGGAACCAATGAGATATGCACTTTTCTTGCAGAATTTAAATCTTTGAAGAACGAAAAAGAAACTACCTTATGAGCAAGCTTTAGATCTATGCTTTAGCTACTTGCAAAAAAGGAAATTCCTACACCTAGATCTATCTTTATGAAATTATAGATCTAAGCAAGAAGACTCTTATAAACTAGATCTAACAATATATATTCAATTCTTAGAACTAGATCTGATCATAAGAGGAAGAGACAGGTAACCGAAAGATTGATTTTAATAGAAAGGAGGAAGAGAAAGGGAAAGGCCCGTTGTTGGATGGATCTGCGATGGAAACTTGTTAGTAGAATACAGAGGGGCAATGGCTTCACAATTTTTTTGGATGTACAGTGGAGTCAAACTAGATCCACAGCTCGTCCAATCCTTGCTACTTGAAAGCTAAACACACAATCCTGCATGAAACCTCATGAGATCTGGATATATATATGAAAAAGAGACCAGAATTACATGCAAATAAACTTATTAAACATGTATAATCTAGATCTTCAAACATATATGCTATGAGATATAAAAAAAAAAACAAGTAACCTTACTTGCCCAACTATACTCCTATTGATTCAGCTGAATCGTTCAAGCCAGACAGGATTTAGATGCAGAAATTGAGAGAAAAGCCGGCAACATCAATAGCTGTAAGACAATGCTTAATCCACACACATGAGAGCATTACACCATTTGGCCTCCAAAGCTTCTTTATTCCAATAATCAAAAGATTACAACAATATTACAATAGGAAGCCCTTCAATCCAACTCTAACTAGTTTGGAAGTGGCAGCCTGAGCTTTATTTATACAAAAAATGGAGATCCAGCCCAGGGGGGTGCAAATCCCAAGGAGATATACCACTGTAGCTGAAGGAGAGTCCATTGATGCCTGATTTGTGTCTAGCTGAGCCAGATTTGAGTCTCACTGAGTGCAACTGTCAATCGGGGGGTTGATCTGACTGACACCTCAACCTGCTGACTAAAGCATCCACCAAAACTCATCCAGATGAGCCCAAACGTGTGGAGGAGAGAGGGAGGGCGAAATTCCCCATAAAGGATGTTGAAGTTCAACTCTGGATCTGTCCAGATCACCTCCTTCAGTCAAGGATTTGTCAGATCCAGATAATCTGGTTCAGATCTGACTGATTTCAATCAAATCGATTGAGAATCCACTGATCTAGGATTTTGGATTTGCTCCATTATTCATCAATTTATTAATTAAAATAATCAATAATTGATTTTTTGGGGCTTTCTGACCTAAGTGATGGAAAATCACTCAAAAGTAGGAATAGCGGGTCCATGGGTTTACATGGTGCTTTTAGCTTGAAAATGAGCACCTACATGACTGAAACTGATTATTTGGCCCACTTTTATTACAAAATCAATTTTTCCAATTAAACTATTAAAAAATAGCCTAAGTTTTGGAAAAATTAAATTTTAATGAAAACCACTGAAAAAACTAAAAATTTGAAAAATTAAAAAAACCTAAGGGGATTTAGACATGTTCATATGACTCGACCATGATGTCTAGCATGTTTATACATTGACACATAGACTCTAATAGCCTCAATACGCTTAAATGCCAAGCAGACCACCCCAACTTTGGAGGTATGGAGTGAAAAACTTAGAAATTATCAGTCGTTTATTCAACAACCAATAATAACCAAGGGAAAAACACCCTGGGCTGATCGGATTGACAAATAAAGTATAAGAGACCTAGTCTTTTACAGACACTATCATGCTAGAACATTTATTACAATTCCCCCATGGGGTATGAACATGTGATATAGTACAACAAGGCTTCCCAGAAGCAAGACTGAAGGTCTTCTGAAGTCCGAACAAGTATCCTTGTCTGGTTCACCAAACTCACTTGATCAAAAACCACCAAGTACAACTTAGGTGGTAACACACCTCATACCACAGGTGTCCTCCCTAAAGACACCTAAAGCTGTGTTTAATGCCCTAACCAAACTGTTTGAAGAGAAGAACATAAATCAGAAGATGACTCTGAGGAACCAACTGAAGAATGTAAAGATCCAGAATGTAGATACCATCCAGTCTTACTTTACAAAGGTCTCTTAGATCAAGGAACAACTGGAAGCAGTAGATAAAGAAGTGGATAATGCAGAGATTGTGATGACCACCTTGAATGGTCTACCTAAGGCATGGGACTCTTTCATTCAAGGGATCTGTGCTAGAAAGAAGCTAGTCAAGTTTAGTAGACTATTGGAAGAATGCTCTCAAGAAGAAGCTTGGATAGCAGCTCGAGAAGAAAAAATGGGAAGTGAAGATCAAACTCTCACAGTCCACACCAAGAAAATCGGAAGGGACCATCATCACTCAAAAGGTAAGATTTCACACTCTAGAAGAGATCTGTCTACTATTAGATGTTACACATGTGATGAGAAAGGTCACATATCCAAATAATGCCCTGACACAGGGAACTCAAAGAAGAAAAAGGGAAACAAGAGAAGACATCATGATCATGCTGTAGAGGATGATGAACCTTCCATAAAGAGAATTAGACAAGAAAGTGACTATTCTTTAAGTGATGAAGAATATGTGTTGATATCCACTCTCACGGGAACTATCTCATATGGAAGAAATGATTGGCTTATAGACAGTCGTGCTTCCTGTTGCCACCTTTCACACACCTGGGTCACGTGGCAGAAATCTTCAAGACACTCGGTGTGTCCTTGGGGGCAAGTCTCGAGTCAAGGCTGTCACCTTGTTCTTGACTTCTCCGTTTAGGCTCAACTCTTAATGAAGCCAAGGGGGGTAGACTCTATTAAGTTATTAAGGATAATTACTTAGTGTTGTGATGTTAAACTAAATGAGTTACTTAGGAGTTTGCAATTTAACTATAGATGATCAAAGATGGCAAGATACAAAAGATGAACACACGAAAGCACAATGCTGAGAAACAATATATATATAAAACAAGAAAATAACCAGTGCCTTAGAATGGGGTCAAAAAATAGAAACAATGTACTTGCATGTGCTTGGAGTGAATGTTTTGCGATTGCCTCTTGGTACGTTTTAAGTCAAATTTGAAGTGTGAGTTGATTAAAATTAGGCGAAGGGGGACTCCAGATATACCCTAGAGTACTTTGGAGTATGTCCAAAACTAAACCTTCACTGCTACCCGCAAGGAATATGTGGGCTGAAATGGAGTCTCTGGGGCTATTGTTCATAACTCACCCGTTAGGGTGTGACAGAGATCAGCACCCCGAGGTCACTTTTCAGAAGTTCCCACTTCCTTTGGGTATTTTGCCACCGTGATGGTTCGATCTAGGTGTTGGATTTTCACCTGTTGGTTTGTTAATTTAGGAGAGTGAGTCCTAATTATACTATTCACTCAAGTGATTTTGATACAACTTGACTGATCGGACAAACCGCAGGAAAGTGCAGAGCATACACACTGGAGTCTTGTCAATTTTAGTAAGTTTTAAACTGGGTGTTCTTGTTTAAAAGAAAACCCTCCAGGGACCTCTTTCGATCCAAGTGGATCTCAATCAGGGAATCAAGGAGGGGTTAATTTTATAATAGCTGAGAAACAAATGATCAAAAGAAAACAGATACACAATTCTAGTTTTCTAATTAGTCCTACCACGAATCTCTTTCCCCTTTCGGGTCAATCGGGAAGTCGTGGGGTAAGTATTAAAATTACTTTGAAATATAAAGTATGGAATATGAAATTAATAATAAAATAAATTATGCTACCCTGCAGATTAGATCAATGCTAGTTTGAAAAGAAATGAGCAAAAAGAAACAAAAAGGACACCGACGCAAATCCCCCCAGGGGGGATGGGGAATGGGCTCGAAAGAGCCTATTCAAAAAATAATTTTATTAACAGCAGTTAAAATATCATAGAACTGATATAATTCCTCTTGATCCTTATATGGATTTAAATCAAGAGATTACAAGGTGCGAAAATCAAAGGTTTTAGTCAAATGGGAGACTCCTGGGGGGATTTGAACGCTCCTAAGGACACTTCCGAATAGCATCTTCATTTATTTTCTGTTACACCTGCTAAAAACCAAAGAGCATGTTAGAATAACATATGCCCAAAATCACTTTAAGAGTACCTTTGGATCAACCTACCTTAACTCAAAAAAGATGAAGTTAAAACTAGCCAAACAAGTGAAAAAAGGAACCAAGGAAAACAAGCTTTCCTTGGGATCTTGGCTTGCTGTTTGTGCAACCAATGAAATATGCACTGATTGCTGGATTTATCTTTTATAACAGCAAATAGAAATCTAATGCATGCAAGCTACAAGTTTTCTTTAAATTTCCATGCAAAAAGGACGATTTCCCTAAAGCTAGATCTAGAATGCTTATGAAACTTTTTAACTGCAAGATCTAGACTATGGGCTTTGATAAGATAGATCTATGTTGGAATTAATTTTAAGATGATAGATCTAAGTAATAAAATCAAAGCTATTAACAAATTAACCGGGTAAAAATGTTGATTTTGAGGGAGGAAGAGGAGGAGAGAAATGCTGGTTTCCTTGAAGATCCACAGTGGAGCTTTCAGGTGGAATGTCGAGGGACTATGCCTTTGGAAGGTTTTGAAGAGAGTGAAGAAGCAAACTAGATCAGCATCATCTCCAATGTAGGAACCTACAGCTCAGCTGAAATCAAAGAATTTGCCAAGAAACTTGTGAGATCCGATTAGTACATACACAAAGATTCAAGATAACATGCATATAAGCTTATAGGACATGCTGAATCTAGATCTATAAACATGCATCAAAGGAAAGAGATGGTCAATAAACTTATTGAAAAGCACCTTTCCTATCAAGATGATAATAAGCCTATTATCAATCTTAACAACGAATCTACAAGCAATTAACAAAAAAAATGAATACAGATACAGGTTACCTCAGTAAAAATAATGGCAATAATCATCCACACATGTAATGGCACAACACCGTCTAGACTCCAAATCTTTTCTTTATTTCAAATGAAGAATAACAACAATACAATAGCAGCAGCACCTCAATCCCAGTTCTAACTCCTGGAAGAGGAGGCTTATGCTTGGATATATACAAAAACAAGGAGATCCAGCCCAGGGGGGGCACAAATCCCAAGGAGATAGACCAAATATGCTGATGGAGAGTCCATCAATGCCTGGTCTGTGTCTAACTGAGCCAGATCTGAGTCTCACTGAGTGCAATTGTCAATCGGAGAGCTGATGTGACTAACACCTCAACCTGTTGACTGAAGCATCCACCAAAACTCATCCAGATGAGCCAAAACATGTTGAGGAGAGAGGGAGGGCAAAATTCCCCATAAAGGATGCTGAAGATCAACTCTGGATCTGATTTGATCACCTCCTTCAGTCAAGGATTTGTGAGATCCAATCAATCTACTTCAGATCTGACTGATTTCAATCAAATCGGCTGAGAATCCACTGATCTATGATTTTGGATTTGCTCCATTATTCATCAATTTATTAATTAAAATAATCAGTAATTGATTTTTGGGGCTTTCTGACCTAAGTGATGGAAAATCACTCAAAAGTAGGAAATAATGGGTCCATGGGTTTACATGGTGCTCTTAGCTTGAAAATGAGCACCTACATGACTGAAACTGATTATTTGGCCCACTTTTATTACAAAATCATTTTTTCCAATTAAACTATTAAAAAATAGTCTAAGTTTTGGAAAAATTAAAATTTTAATAAAAAACACTGAAAAAACTAAAAATTTGAAAAATTAAAAAACACCTAGGGGGACTTAGACATGTTCATATGACTCGACCATGATGTCTAGCATGCTTATACATTGACACATAGACTCTAATAACCTCAATAGGCCTAAATTCCAAGCCGACCACCCCAACTTTGGAGGTATGGAGTGAAAAGCTCAGAAATTATCAGTCATTTATTCAACAACCAATAATAACCAAGGGAAAAAATAGCCTGGGCTAATCGGATTGACAAATAAAGTCTAAGAGACTGAGTCTTTTACAGACACTATCATGCTAGAACATTTATTACAATTCCCCCATGGGGTATGAACATGTGATATAGTACAACAAGCACTTCCCAGAAGTACTTCCAAAGGTCTTCTGAAGTCCGAACAAGTTATCATTGTCCGGTTCACCAGGCTCACTTGATAAAAAACCACTAAGTACAACTTAGGTGGTAACATTCTGGCTCCAACTGCGGGATGTGTGCTCGATCTGGTCTTTAAGGCAAGGAGAGGATACGAGAACACCAGAATCTCTGGTTTATATACCCTGTAAAAACATCTCAACTTGACAAGAAAAACCTCAGTAGCACAAGTTTTATAAAAAACCAAATGAACCATTAAGCTGATTTATTTAAACAACATAAATGTAACTACCTAAAAGAAGCAAAGTTTTATTATAGCTAAGTAGAAATGCAGAAAGTAAATGCTCTCTTTCAAGGAGCTTATTTTCCTACTCTAAGCATGATATAAAAAGGGTTAAGTGTAATCAGAAATCCAATGTAACCACCTAAGCATTTTATTAACATAAAATTTGTTTTCCTTGCCTTTGGTTACCAACCAAAGTAAGAATACTTTATTCAGAAAATGAAAACCTACATGATGATTCAGGATGGGCAGGATGGAGGGGAGATCATAGGCATGAACAATGTCATAAAAATTCTTCCCAAACTTGTATGTGCTCATGCAGGCTGCTTCTATCCATGACTAGATAGGACTGATATACCAATGAGAACGATGAGGTAGACTGACTACATCATCATACTGGTCATCGGGGTTTATCAAATGATAACTCATTGCAAAAGCCCCAAGTAGCTCCAAATCATAAGGAACCTCTATATGTGAAAAAGATGGCTGAGACTGATATTCCACTGACTGCGTTACATCTGACTTTTCACAATACTGTTTCTCAATGTCTTCATTACTGATACCCTTGTGCAGCTCTTCATGGTATGACTCTGAATGATCACGTGAAAATTCTGAATGCTCCTCTTCCATACTGAGGTTTTCCCAGACATCCAGATCCATGCTCCCTTCTATGGACGTATCGTAGATTGGACTTCCACAAATTTTTGAAAAGACACTCCCCTTGTTGGACATATCATGGATGGGATTCTCCATAAGATTTTCACAAGTTGGATTATCTATGAAATTCCAATAGTCATCATTCCCGTCCATGTCATATGTGGGGGACTCTTCATCCATGGCATCATGCTCCTGCCTATCCATGTCTTCCTTGTATTCATAACAAACTTCTTCAGATAAAATGTTACAAGGCAATAAACTTTCCAAACCTTCATCAACATGAGGAGAACAAGGTCTAGTGTCACCACAAACTATACTGATCTTATCATAGGTTTCTTTATAGGATTCTGTTATGATATCATGAAGAGAATCTTCAATATTATCTTCAATCAGGGAAATTTTTTGGACATATTCAATGGGACCACGTGGGATGTGTTTCTCAATGGGTTTCTCTAGAGGGCTTTCTGGAAAGATATCAGCATTGCAACACACTTGAGAATACACCAAATCTTCAATGTCTTCAGCTATGGTGACATGAGGAGAGTCTTCAACAATGTGTTCCATCATGGGTTCCTCCTGAAGCTCTTCAATATGATCATCCTGGATTTTCCCTTCCTCAGAATCTTGCTGTGTATTGGGAGATACCTCATATTCTTTAAAAAGATGCTTGATTGCTTCCTTTCTTAAATAACTACTAGGATGCTTTTTGATGGGAGTATCATGAACCTCCTCTTCACTTAAATGTTCAAGAAGTGACTCCAAGTCTTCAATACTTTGTATCATGGAAAAAGGCCCATCATATGTTTCTGTGTGATACTCTGTCCCAGATAGGTAGAAGGCACAGATCTTTTCAAGGAACTTTTTCAAACCTTTCATACTACCCCTACCATCATGCCATTGCTCTAAAGACATCCAAAGGAATTTTGGAAAAGAAGTTATACATTTATAAGGAAGGCCTTGATAAAACCAACAACATGCCTCACCCCAAAAAGTACTAGCAAACATTTCCATCATATTGTCTTCATGAAGAATATTGAAGTCATCAATCAACTGAAGGAAAGATTTGACATGCTAGATTGTCGAATCACCATAATTTCCATGAAATGTCGGAAGCCAGTTATATGCATCCTCAAAACCATTACAAAAGTTAGGAAAACCTGGGATGTTTGAAAAATCGATAGGCTGAAACATTCCGGCTAACCGGGCACCACATTTCTCCTTTAATTCATCCATATCAAAAATTAATAGTATGCATTTGATATAACGATTAAACCTTGTACTGAAAAGGTGGAGCTGTCAAGTGATGAGCTCTAAAGGTTTTAACATGTCGCATGGGCTCATCTACACACAACAAAACTTCACAAGTTTATGAGATAACATGGTTTTATCCCTTCAATGGAGTCGCCATGTGAAAAAAGAAAAATAAGCATTTATAACTCTTTTCACAAAAAATATTTTTTGTTTTTCTTTGTAAAAATAAAAACTAGAAAAAAGTCGGTGGAGTCGCCAGATGAAAATTAAAGATCTACTCTAAGCATTCATCAAACAAAGCAAAAACAAGAAGGAAGAAAACAAAAGTCGTACTCGGGAATAAAAAGATTTATCCCCGGCAATGGCGCCAAAAGATGTTGCCGCCTTTCACACACCTGGGTCACGTGGCAGAAATCTTCAAGCCACTCGGTGTGTCCTTGGGGGAAAGTCTCGAGTCAAGGCTATCACCTTGTTCTTGACTCCTCCGTTTAGGCTCATCTCCTAACGAAGTCAAGGGGGTAGACCCTATTAAGTTACTAAGGATAATTACTTAGTGTTGTGATGTTAAACTGAATGAGTTACTTAGGAGTTTTCAATTTAATTATAGATGATCAAAGATGGCAAGATACAAAAGATGAACACACGAAAGCATAATGCTGAAACACAATATATATATATATAAAACAAGAAAATAACCAGTGCCTTAGAATGGGGTCAAAAAATAGAAACAATGTACTTGCATGTGCTTGGAGTGAATGTTTTGCGATTGCCTCTTGGTACGTTTTAAGTTAAATTTGAAGTGTGAGTTGATTAAAATTAGGCGAAGGGGGGACTCTAGATATACCCTAGAGTACTTTGGAGTATGTCCAAAACTAAACGTTCACGGCTACCCGCAAGGAATATGTGGGCTGAAATGGAGTCTCTGGGGCTATTGTTCATAACGCACCCATTAGGGTGTGACAGAGATTGGCGCCTTGAGGTCACTTTTCAGAAGTTCCTGCTTCCTTTGGGTATTTTGCCACCGTGATGGTTTGATCTAGGTGTTGGATTTTCACCTATTGGTTTGTTAATTTGGGAGAGTGAGTCCTAATTATACTAGTCAATCAAGTGCTTTTGATACAGCTTGACTGATTGGATGAACCGCAGCCAAGTGCAGAGCATACACACTGGAGTCTTGTCAATTTTAGTAAGTTTTAAACTGGGTGTTCTTGTTTAAAAGAAAACCCTCCAGGGACCTCTTTCGATCCAAGTGGATCTCAATCGGGGAATCGAGGAGGGGTTAATTTTATAATAGCTGAGAAACAAATGATCAAAAGAAAATAGATACACAATTCTAGTTTTCTAATTAGTCCCACCACGAATCTCTTTCCCCTTTCGGGTCAATCGAGAAGTCGTGGGGTAAGTATTAAGATTACTTTGAAATATAAAGTATGGAATATGAAATTAATAATAAAATAAATTATACTACCCTTCAGATTAGATCAATGCTAGTTTGAAAATAAATGAGCAAAAAACAACAAAAAGGACACCGACGCAAATCCCCCCAGGGGGGATGGAGAATGGGCTCAAAAGAGCCTATTCAAAAAATAATTTTATTAACAGCAGTTACAATATCATAGAATTGATATAATTCCTCTTGATCCTTATATGGATTGAAATCAAGAGATTACAAGGTGTGAAAATCAAAGGTTTTAGTCAAATGGGAGACCCCTGGGGGGATTTGAACGCTCCTGAAGACACTTCCGAACAATATCTTCCTTTATTTTCTGTTATAGCTGCTAAAAAATAGCGAGCATGTTAGAATAAAATATGCCCAAAATCACTTTAAGAGTCCTTGGATCAGCCTACCTTAACTCAAAAAAGATGAAGTTAAAACTAGCCAAACAAGTGAAAAAGGAACCAAGAAAAGCAAGATTTCCTTGGGATCTTGGCTTGCTGTTTGTGCAGCCAATTAAATATGCACTGATTGCTGGATTTATCTTTCATAACAGCAAATAGAAATCTTCTACAAGTTTTCTTTAAATTTCCATGCAAAAAGGACGATTTCCCTAAAGCTAGATCTAGAATGCTTATGAAACTTTTTAACTGCAAGATCTAGACTATGGGATTTGATAAGATAGATCTATGTTGGAATTAATTTTAAGATGATAGATCTAAGCAAAATCAAAGCTATTAACAAAGTAACCGAGTAAAAATGTTGATTTTGAGGGAGGAAAAGGAGGAGAGAAATGCTGGTTTCCTTGAAGATCCACAGTGGAGCTTTCAGGTGGAATTTCGAGGGACTATGCCTTTGGAAGGTTTTGAAGAGAGTGAAAAAGCAAACTAGATCAGCATCCTCTCTAATGTAGGAACCTGCAGCTCAGCTGAAATCAAAGAACTTTCCAAGAAACTTGTGAGATCCGATTAGTACATACACAGAGATTCAAGATAACATGCATATAAGCTTATAGGACATGCTGAATCTAGATCTCTAAACATGCATCAAAGGAAAGAGATGGTCAATAAACTTATTGAAAAGCACATTTCCTATCAAGATTATAATAAGGCTATTATCAATCTTAACAACGGATCTACAAGCAATTAGCAAAAAAAATGAATACAGATACAGGTTACCTCAGTAAAAATAATGGCAATAATCATCCACACATGTAATGGCACAACACCGTCTAGCCTCCAAAACTTTTATTTATTTTAAATGAAGAATAACAACAGTACAATAGCAGCAACACCTCAATCCCAGTTCTAACTCCTGTAAGAGGAGGCTTATGCTTGGATATATACAAAAACAAGGAGATCCAGCTCAAGGGGGGCTCAAATCCCAAGGAGATAGACCAAATATGCCGATGGAGAGTCCATCAATGCCTAATCTGTGTCTAACTGAGCCAAATCTGAGTCTCACTGAGTGCAATTGTCAATCGAAGAGCTGATCTGACTAACACCTCAACCTGTTGACTGAAGCATCCACCAAAACTCATCCAAATGAGCCAAAACATGTTGAGGAGAGAGGGAGGGTGAAATTCCCCATAGAGGATGCTGAAGATTAACTCTAGATCTGATTTGATCACCTCCTTCAGTCAAGGATTTGTCAAATCCAGTCAATCTGCTTCAGATGTGACTGATTTCAATCAAATTGGCTGAGAATCCACTGATCTATGATTTTGGATTTGCTCCATTATTCATCAATTTATTAATTAAAATAATCAATAATTGATTTTTGGGGTTTTTTGACCTGAGTGATGGAAAATCACTCAAAATTAGGAAATAGTGGGTCCATGGGTTTACATGGTGCTCTTAGCTTGAAAATGAGCACCTACATGACTGAAACTGATTATTTGGCCCACTTTTATTACAAAATCATTTTTTCCAATTAAACTATTAAAAAATAGCCTAAGTTTTGGAGAAATTAAAATTTTAATAAAAAACACTGAAAAAACTAAAAATTTGAAAAATTGAAAAACACCTAGGAGGACTTAAACATGTTCATATGACTCGGCCATGATGTCTAGCATGCTTATACATTGACACATAGACTCTAATAACCTCAATAGGCCTAAATGCTAAGCCGAGCACCCCAACTTTGGAGGTATGGAGTGAAAAACTCAGAAATTATCAGTCGTTTATTCAACAACCAATAATAACCAAGGGAAAAAACACCATGGGCTGATCGGATTGACAAATAAAGTCTAAGAGACCGAGTCTTTTACAGACACTATCATGCTAGAACATTTATTACAATTCCCCCATGGGGTATGAACATGTGATATAGTACAACAAGCACTTCCCAGAAGTACTTCCAAAGGTCTTCTGAAGTCCGAACAAGTTATCATTGTCCGGTTCACCAGGATCACTTGATAAAAAACCACTAAGTACAACTTAGGTGGTAACACTTCCAAGCATATGATGGGATTCAAAGAATCATTTGTGAAACTATCTGAACATGAGTCACCTCACAAGGTGAAACTTAGGAATGACTATTAGTATCCAATAAAAGGTAGTGGTGAATCCTCCTATAAGCTAGACTCTGGAAAGTCTATGAAGATGAAAAATGTATTGTTTGTACCAGGACTAAAGAAGAACCTCCTCTCCATATCTGCATTGGATGCAAAAGGAATGAGGGTTGCTTTTGTAGATGGCCAAGTTCTTATGTGGCCAAAGGGAAAGACTTTTGATAATGCAATAGTGATTGGGGAACAAGAAGGAGGTCTATACAAATTGAAGGGCCAACCAGAACAAGCTTTGGTTCATGACTCAGTGGAACCAAATGAAATTTGGCATAGAAGGCTTGCACATGTGCATTACAAGGCACTACCACTTGCAAGCAAAGCTGTTGAAGGTCTTCCAGAAATACAGACAAAACATGATGCTGTTTGCAAAGGATGTGCAAAAGAAAAGAACACAAAAAAGACTTTTCCAAGTAGCGAGAGCAAGGCAAAAAGAATCTTGGAAATCATCCACTCTGATGTATGTAGTCCGATGTCATCCAGTTCATTAAGCAGGTATGTATACTATGTTTCTTTTATTGATGATTTTTCTAGGAAGACATGGATATACTTTATGAAGAACAAAGATGAAGTATTCAACAAGTTCAAGGAATTCAAAGCCTTGATCGAGAACCACACAGAAAAGAAGATCAATATTTTTCAATCAGATAATGGCGGAGAATTCACTTCGAATGAATTCAAAGACTTATGCAAAGATTCAGGGATTAAGAGGGAGTTAACCACTGTATATAATCCACAACAGAATGGAGTTGCAGAAAAAAAGAATAGAATGATCATGGAAGCTACAAGGGCCATGCTTCATGATTAAGATCTTCCCATGCATCTATGGGCAGAAGCTGCCAGAACAACGGTGTATGTATAGAACCGTACTCCACATAGACTACTCGAGAATAAGACACCTGAAGGAGTCTTTTTCGGCAAGAAACCAGAAGTTAGCCATCTCAAAATATTTAGCTGTCCAGTGTACATATACATTCCAAAAGAAAAGAGGACAAAGTTAGATCCTTCAGGAAGAAAGGGTATATTTGTGGGATACTCTGAAAGCTTGAAGGCTTACAGAATATACTTCCCAGGATTCAAGAAGATCGACACCAGCAGGGATGTGACATTTGATGAAGACTTAGCTTACAACAAATCCAGAAAGAGACCTGCTGAAGAACCTAAAGAAACAGAAGTACCCAGAATTCATGACACAACCATGAACGAAGAATATCAAGAAGAAGATCGAGAAATAGAAGAACCTCAAGAACCTGTAGATCCACCTCAGGAGAAGAATCCTCACAAGAGGAAACCTGCTTGGGTATGAGAAGTTATCCTAGGTGCAGACAGATATGGGGCTCTAGAAGAATCACACAGAGAAAGAAAAAGAACCAGGTCCTGTTCCAGTTATGTAGCCTTATTATGTGATTTCATTGATAAAGAACCTTCCAACTATGAAGAAGCAACAGAAAAGAAAGAATGGAAGGATGCAATGATCGAAGAATACCAATCGATAATGAAGAATGATGTTTGGGATGTTGTCCCAAGACTTGAGGGGAAGTATGTAGTGACTTCCAAATGGATCTACAAGATCAAGCATGCTGCAGATGGCAGCATAGAAAAATATAAAGCAAAATTCGTGGCTCGTGGCTTCTCCCAAAAAGAAGGAATAGATTATGAAGAACTTTTGCACTTGTAGCCAGATACACTTCCATCATATCAGTACTTGCTCTGGCTGCAGTGATGAAATGGAAGATACACCAGATGGATGTCAAGACTGCTTTCTTGAATGGTGTAGTAGAAGAGGAAGTGTATGTGGAGCAGCCACTCGGTTTTGAGACACATGATAGGGAGACTCATGTGTGTAAATTGAAGAAATCCCTGTACGGTTTGAAACAGGTACCCAGGACATGGTACGGTAGAATTGATGGCCTTCTATCCAGTTTGGGCTTTACCAAAAGTAAAGTAGATTCCAACCTCTACTACAAGGTTGAATAAGGAAATCCAGTGATACTCCTACTATATGTAGATGATCTGTTTGTAACAAGTATGGATGGATTGATTACTGATACGAAAAGAAAGCTTGCTGCTGAGTTCGAAATGAAGGACTTGGGTATGATGAATTATTTTCTAGGCATGGAGGTGTGGCAGAATGCGGATGGAATCTTCCTCGAACAAGGGAAGTATGCAGTAGAGATCCTGAAGAGATTTGGGATGATGGACTGCAAGGCCTTAACCACACCTATGGCATCGAACATGAAGCTATTGAGTGGTGCTTCATCTGAGTCGGTTGATGCCACGATGTATCGTTAGATGATTGGATCCTTGATGTACCTGACGAATATGAAACCAGATATTTGCTTTGCTGTGAACACCTTGAGCCAGTTTCTGACAGATCCGAGACATGTTCACTTGATTGCTGCAAAGCATATTTTGAGGTACCTGAAGGGTACAGTTGATTATGGGCTCAAGTATAAGGCCAATTAGAAGATTAAACTGGAGGGTTATGTTGATTCAGATTGGGTAGGCAGTGCCATCGATAGGAAGAGCACTTTAGGGTGCTGCTTCAGTATGGGATTATGTGTAATCTCTTGGTTTAGCAGGAAGCAATCCTGTGTGGCACTGAGTACAGCTGAAGCAGAGTATGTCGCAGCTTGTTCAGCTAGTTGTGAGGTAGTATGGCTGAGGAAGCTACTGTCTAATTTATTTGATATCTAGTTAGATGCTACTTGTATATATTGTGACAACCAGAGTTGTGTGAAGTTGTCGGAGAACCCAGTGTTCCATGACAAGTCGAAGCATATCGAGATTAAGTATCACTATATCAAGGATATGGTGCAGAGAGGAGCAGTGAAGCTCCAGTATGTTGCGACGGACGAATAGATAGTTGATGTGTTGACAAAGCCATTGGTCAGAGTGAAGTTTGAGTACTTCAGGGAGAAGCTTGGTGTTCTCCAGATCGAGATTCCTCCCAAGAGGAAGTGATGATTCTGTGATGAGCCCTTCTAACATGGTGAGAGGATTGGTTCCTTCCATGGTCAGATGTAAGTGCCGTGCCCTTCTGACATGGTGAGAGGATTGGTTTCTTCCATTGTCAGATGTATGTGATGATCCCACATCCAGCATGAAAAAGGGCTGGATTTGTGAAGACACATCTAGTATGAAAAAAGACTAGCTCTGTGTAGATCCCACATCCAGGATGAAAAAGAGCTGGCTCTGTGAAGACACATCTAGTATGAAAAAAGATTGGCTCTGTGTAGATACCACATTTAGTATGAAAAAGGACCAGCTCTGTGAAGACTCATCCAGTATGAAAAAGGACTGGCTCTGTGTAGATCCCACATCTAGTATGAAAAAGGACTGGCTCTGTGAAGACTCATCCAGTATGAAAAAGGACTGGCTCTGTGTAGATCCCACATCTAGTATGAAAAAGGACTAGCTCTGTGAAAACTCATCCAGTATGAAAAATGACTGGCTCTGTGTAGATGCCACATCTAGTATGAAAAAGAACTAGCTTTGTGATAATACACCCAATATGAAAAAGGACTGGCTCTGTAGATGTACATCCAACATGAAAAATGGCTAGCTCTGTAGAACTTCCTATGACGAGAAGAATCAAGAGATAGCACCCGTGATGATGACCTAGTGATGATCCAGATCGAGTGATGATGATCCAGATCCAGTGATGATGATCCAGTAGTGATGATCCAGATCGAGTGATGATCTAGATCAAGATGAAGATGACGAGAACTCATTGATGATCCAGATGATACAAAGAAGAAGACCCGTGCTGATAAATTGTGTCAAGAGAATACCTTCCTAGTTAAGAGGGAGTGTTGATGTATTTGTAACTTCAGAATGTATTCACTTGTATATCTTATGTCTTGTACCCCGATGTTTATTCTGGGAAGTGTCTGTAATGTATTTGAGTCATGTCATGCCTCGATGTTCCTATCGGGAGATTCAATAATGTAAACAAGTCATGTCAAGTCATTGTGGGTAACCCTCCAATTGTTCAAGGGTTAAAGTCCCCACAGTTTCGGGGCCCTAGGGTTATTAGAATTTCCTAGAGAAGTCGGCCCTAGTGAGTTATTGTCAAGTCGGGAATTAGTATAAATAGAGAGTGAGCCTCTCTATTTAACACACACTCACTCACACTCAGTTGTAGCGCATAGCTGAGAGAGAAGAAGTTGCTGGGGCTAGAAAGAAAGAGGCTACTGCTGTCAGGAGATCATCTTACTGTTTTGGGGTTTTATTTTTGATGTTGATTCTATCTTTGAGGAAGTTGCGGGGTTTTCTCCATTTATGGTTTCCCCGAGGAAAAACATTGTGTTCATTGTCTCTTGTGTTTGATTGCTATGCTTGTTATTCTCTCAATTTAAGATCATAATATAATGCTAGCTTAAATGATAAAAATCTAACATCTTCCCTCTCTCTTATGGATCTGAGAAGGGTGTACTAGGATTTACAAATTAGGTTTGCATGTGACTCAAATTCAGAAATAAAATTTTCTTTATCCTAAGTGAAACTCAAAAATAGATTTTACTAAAAATAAAACCAACTGAATTTATTCTTATCGTGACTCCTAAAGATAAACCAAATTGGATCTATAACTGGTGGTGCATGTCTCTAAGATTCACTAGTGATGGCACATGCCTTATCTAAGGCTAGCTTGCAGGCGCATGCATGCATGCACCTTCTCCATCTATAAATCAAGAGGGATGCACCTCCTTGAGATTTGTGATGCACCCTCGCTTTTACAAGACACAAAACAATGTTGTTGAACAAGTGCCCAGATCTGTTGCTATAGAAGTCTGTTCAAGGTACACTCACTAACACTCCTTACCAAGGAAAGTGTTATTGACCACACCAAACTGCTCTCTAAACATTTTGAATCTCTTTTGCAAGTGCGTTAGTCAAGATATTAACGACTTGTTGATTTGTTGGAATGTATTGTAAACCACAATTTCCTTCTGTACCACTTCATTGATAAAGTGGTACTTGATCTCAATATGCTTGGATCGATCATGAAATATTGGATTTTTAAATAATTTGATACAAGTCTAATTGTCATCGTAAATCACAATAAAAAACCAAAGTTTGATCCTGTCAATTATGCTAGTAACTTGTGAAGCTAGATGGCTTCACAACTAGTAGAACTAGTTATCGTATATTCTACCTTTGCTAAATTGGTGTTGAAGTATGATTGTTATTGATGTCAAGAAGTTTGAAGTGCGGCATCATTAATGTTAAGATAAAAGGGAGAGTGAGATGTCTACATGAAGTCTTTGCAGCTTCTAGTATCATTATGGTAGAAGTAGTATGAAAGAGACCAACTAATGCCCAACTACCAGAACTAATGCAATCCTATATATTGGTTCATCGGTTGACTATCACAAGGCTCAGTGTTGTACTTTGAAAATTAACACAACCTACTCACCTACTAGAACAACAGTGTAAGGTTTCACTACTGGAACACAACTATAGGAATGCAATACCCCACTACAGGAACTCCATCGTATAGTGTTATCAAAACTCATCTCAACTACAAGAATTGCAGAAGCCAACTATCATAGATTCAAAGGGCAAAATCCGGTAACCAAATTGTTAGTTGGATTGTATTCGGGTCCACAAAGTGTTGATCAAATGTGAAATGGTTGACTTATGACCTCGATTCTTCATGGGTGCACAAGTGTGCACAGACATTAGGTGGGAGGAAGGCACTAACATTCAAGCATATCCTAGCAATGCTGTCTGTCCAAATTACTAAGCACCTTACGTCAAATAACAAAAAAGAATTGTTGGAGCAGCTACAGTGGTTCCGTTGCGCTCTCACACTGTAACCTTTAGCTTTCATAACCAGAATCACCAGGCAGGGACAACAGAGGCCATAAGAATTCCTAAAGATGTCACCAGATCTTATGGTATTAACATATGATATTGCCATAAAGAGATGACAAACTTGGAATGCACACAAGAAATTACCGGAACTGCAAAGAGATACATTCAGTTTCGACAACTGTATATTGTTATCAGAACCTGTCTTGATTACCAGAACCACAGAGTGCATTCCAAATTACCGAAATAGCAAAACATGTTTACTAAAATGAGCTACGGGAGTTTCAAAAACTCTCCAATGTTGTCAATATGTGCCCTAGCTATCAGATCGCATGTAGGTTCCAGATTAGTTGGGTTGGACATTTTTATTGAAAATGAGTACGTGAATTGTGCTTAATGCTAGCTTGAGATGAATGTTGGCTTACGTAATGAATGGGACATAAATATTATGATTTAACATATCCACAACTAAGTCGGCCTTCGATTGAATATTAATGACGTGATGTTTTTACCCATGATTGGTGGTATATTACCCACGAAATGGCTTGACATTGCCTATGAATGTTTGGCTCTGCCAAGCAATACCCCATGCCAAACGAACTACTCTGTCTCAAGACAAATGGATGAATCGTATAAGTAAAAGTGACTTGACGCATTTCAAGTGTGTGAAGAAGGTGCTTTGAAGTCTGTGTGAGCCAAAGGAGTTGTGAGTTATCTAAAGAAGGGGATTTTTTTGACCTTTGTTTCTTGTTGGTTTTTACCAATATTTTGCCATGAATCTTTACCGAATTTTTAAAAGGTTTAAAAACATTGCTAGATTTTATGGTGTGGGTATTTGGGGGTTTCCCTGTCACTTGATTTAATTTCTGAGCTTAAAATCAGCCAACAAACCACATAAATTACAGATTTTGTAGATTAAATTCACCGGATTCCGACCAAAAACCAGTCTGAAAGTCAAAAAGTCCCCTAGTTAAATAGCTCCAAGGAGTTGTGGTGGAAATGAAGTGATCCGAGGAGAGCAGAATCTAAAGTCTGAAGTGGGACATACAAATTTGTCTTTGAGTAAAACAAGCATCCGTTGGAAGAAAAAGGATAAAGATCAAATTATGGGTCTAATTACAACGCACTAATCATAGAGGAAGATTTATAGCGGATTTCTGGGTTTCACTATAGGAATACAAATTGGTGTTGTAGTTCTAAGTGTAACAAGGATAAAGATTCTCTTTTAGACATGAATTACAAGAACTACAAAAAATATTGTTATAGAAACTACAGGAAATAGCGTTACAGGAATTGCAAGAAGTATTGTTACAACAAGCTACAAGAACATGGTGGCTGGGTGAAGCAAAAAAAAAGGATCGGTGTCATCATCTTCTTAACAACAAGTTGGTGCTTCATTCAAGTTGGTAGTTGTAAATCAAGGGGTTGGTTCTTCTTTTAAGTTGGTAGTTGTAAATCAAGGGGTCGGTGCTTGTAAATCAGGGGGTTGGTGTCTCATTTGGGTCAGTGCCCATAAACATTGTAAATAGATTAGTGTCTGTAAGAAATATTTTATCTTATGGTTTTATCAAATTAAATTTCCATATCAAGATTAAGTGTACTATACTTTGATGTTGTTGAGGTTGATAAAATTTCATGATTATTGAAGTTAAAAGTTGTTAAATGTACATGGTACCGATTAACCCCCCCCCCCCTCTTCCTCTCAAAGTCATTGTATGTTCCAACAATTGGTATTAGAGCAAGGTTCTCTCAGAGACAATTTAACTACTAGAGGGATATTTTTTATTGACATGAAGGATACTTTAAAGTTCCAATGTTTAATAAAAACAATTATGCTTTCTAGAGTATATGAATGTAGTCTTATCTGATGTCGTTGGGATCTGATGTCTAAGCACTCAAATGTTTCTGGCTAAACAGAACCTAAAACTCCACTGACACTGAAGCAAAGAATCTTTATAATTACAATGCAAAAGCTACAAATTCTATTCTGAATGGTCTATCAAAAAATGACCTTGTCAAAGTAATGTATTGTAAATAGACAAAGAAAAATTGGGATAAACTTCAAAAAAATTACAAAGGAGATTACAAAGTCAAGCAAAACAGATAGAGGAAAATTTGAAAGCTTGAAGATGAAAGAAGAAGAGGACATTACAACCTACTCCCTTAGAGTAAATGAAATTTTCTATACTATCAGAGGTTTGGGTGAATAGTTTAAAGAGGTTGTGATTGCAGAAAAGGTGCTTAGAACACTTCTCTCAATATTAAATGTTAAGGCTTCTACATTGGAAGAAATAAGAGAGCCATGCAAACTAATAATGGATGAGTTACATGGAATCTTTACGACATATGAAATGTGGATAGAAAATGAGAAACCATCAAGAAGGGAAGCAACCTTTAAAGCTTCGAAGAAGAAAAAGGACAATAAGCACAAGTCAAGTAAAAATTCCTCCGGTGATTTAGACAAATAAGAAGCAAACTTTGTGGAGAAACTTAAAAAGGAAATTGGCAAATTCAGAGGTAAGATACCCTTTAAATGCTTTAATTGTGGCAGAATATGATATTTTGCTTCAAAGTGTCCATATGCAAAAAGTGAGGCTAGTGATTTTTAAGAGGACCACAACAACAAAAAGAGAAAAATAGATACAAAAAGGGCAAATCTAGAAATAAGAAAAGATTATATAAGCAAAAGAAAAGTTTCTACTCCAAAGAAGACAGTAACTCATATGATGAAGATGATGATAGTGATAGTGATACACAACAAGTTCTTTTCATGGCATTAAATACTCAGAATGAAGATTTTGATGATGGAGAGAGCTCTGAAATAGAAGGGGAAGTCAATCTCCAAGGAAAACTTATTAGTATTGTAAGCGATCTAAGGAAAGATCAAAAAAAGAAAGGCTATTACTAAAAGAGCAATTGCAAAGGTACACTGGAGGATAATCAAAATTCCAAAGAAAAGAAATCATACAACAATGAAGTAATAGAAAACATCATTATTGATTTAAATATTCATTTGGAAGAAGCAAAATGATTTGAAGAGGTCTTAAAAACATGGTTAAGAGATAATGAAGAAAATCGTGGAAAACTAGAAGCTAAAATTATTTCTTTAAGAAAGGAGTTACAAAAAACAACTACTTAGTTGAACTATCAGTTGAAGTTTGGAAAAAACACATAAGTGCTAGATTGATCCTCATCATTTGACAAAACTGGACTTGGTAATTGTTGAAATATTGTAACTTCAAAGGATATTCTAAATGTATTTTACTGATGTAACCCAAGGGAGATGTTATTATTCCTCCGTCGAGGTGTTACTATTGTAATTGGTCATCATAGAGTCATGAGGTAAAACCTCCATTGTAAGTTGGGTCATTAGTACCCTAATGAGTAATATAAAATGTTGTTTTGAGTCTTCCTAGGTGAAGTTGACCCATAGAGTTTAGTGGGGCCGACTTGTTTAGGGTATAAGTCAGTTGGATCAATGTGTATAAATATAAGAGTTGTCCTTCTTATTTGAATACATAATCACTCGTGTAGTAGAGAGAGAGAGAGAGAGGCCAACAAGGAGGAGAATACATGTTTTGGGGTTATATCTTATAAATCTTATACAGAGGAAGTTTTGCTGGGTTTTCTTCGCCTTAAGGGTTTCCCAGGATAACTATTGTGTCTATCTTGTGATTGTGTTTCTTTCAGTGATTCTGCATATGCTACTGCTGTGAGTTTAGATTGAACAGAACACTTATGATATCTAGTCTAGCATATGAAATCTTAACATGGTATCAGAGCTAGCCTGAATAGCACAACTTTCACACAGTGAAACTCTCTCCTCTCTCTCTGGAAGAAATTAGGGCTTCAACAAAATTTGGAATATGGAAGACCTGCTTGCATAGAAAATTGTGCCTCCCTAGAGCACATATATTGAGCCCAAGATTGAAGTTTTTGGGTGGTTGAATCTCCAGGAAAATCAAACCCTAGTTTGGCTCTGAATAAGAAAACTGCAAAAAACTAGAAACAAAAATTCTGTAGAGCTGCAACCTCGCAAGTAGGATTTGAAGGGTGACAATTTGGGATCTCTAGGAATCAGTTGGAACAACCAACTCACCTCAGTCAAGCGCATCTCTTGGTAAGGTCAACTTTTCATTTTGAGAAATTTCAATTTTTAGTGACCTACTGGACAGGATGGTCCCAGGCACTAAGCTTGAGCACAAATTGGAAGGCATAGAAAAATTCCTAGCATGGAAGTATAGGATTTCTCTCATTCTCAGAGAGAATGGCCTTGAGAAGTACATCAATGATGAAGTTGAAAAACCAACAGAAGTTGAATCTAAGGAGAAGCATGAAGAAGACCTAATTAAGGCAATGAGGATCATTGTTGATTCTATCAAAGATCACTTGACACTCAAGTGTCATCTAAGAAGACACCAAAGAAGATGTATGATGCACTTTCCAGAATGTATGAGGGAAGGAACATCAACATAAACATGAATCTGAGAGCTCAACTGAAGGGCACCAAGATGAGAAAAGGAGAATCAATTCAAGATTACTAAGGGTCTCCTAGTTCAGAGAACAACTAAGTGCTATTGGAGACACCCTTGATCAGGATGAACTAGTTATGACTTCTCTCAATGGTCTCACTAGACCTTAGGACTCATTCATATAGACTCTGTGTGCCATAAAAGAAAGTATGAAGTTTAACATAGTATGGGAAGATTGCATTCAAGAAGAAGCTAGAGTAGCTAACATAGAAGCTTTACTCAGAGAAGATGATAAGGATCTGGCCATCCATACTAAAGAAAGAAAACAATCAAACTTCAAGAAGGGTAATCATAAACCTTCAAAGAAGAAGTTTCAAAAGAGAAAGAAGGATTAATCAAAGTGTTAATGCTAAAACTGTCATAAAATAGGACTGTTACGGAGAGAAATTCCTATGGCTTGGGGTACCACAACAGACAGCTAGACTCCAGAAATCAATCTTTCCCAATATGCAATAGAAATAAAAACATCTAACACTAAAGGATTGAACCTCATACCTTATTCCGGAAAGGTTGAAGTAGATCCCCATTGAGCTTTCCAATCTTCAGCTTGAATTGTTATAGCATGTCCTCAACAACAAGTAAACAATACAAGCATACTATATTTCATGGTGTTAGATCTATTCTAGCATATATAATCAATAATGTATAAGCATTTGACATATTCCAATGGATACAATATTCATTCAAATACACATTAATGGATAGGAAAATATATTTCTATTAATATGAATCAGAGATTACAAGTGACAACCTCTGACGGCACGTCTGCGAACCGGAGAAACTGAATCCCCCACTTGGGCCTCCACCACCTCAATCCTCCATCACTCCGATAGCAAGCTTACTATCAAAAGGCAAGATTGGGAAGAACACAACAGTGCTCCAAGGGACAAAGGGATGCAGACTCAAGCATAAGTTCTGGAAACAATGGACTATAGTTTCGATACTCTCAATTCCCTCTTATGCTTTCACTGTCTCAAGGGTTCCTTATATAGCTTTTCAAAGTGATATTAAAAGGTTGAATCCGTGCAATCTCAAGGCATATGGAAGGCCAGGAGTCATATGAGTCGGATCCAAGTCAAGGAACGCTCCAAAGGATTTTGGATTATGTACACATCCCGATGTACGCGACTATAGAGGGAATATCCGCGTATGTACACGGTTATCGGGGAAAAGGCCGCGTATACCATATTTCTAATGTTTTTAGGGATGGTCAATGATACATCAAAAGACCAAAAGTGGTCCATAGGGGCTAATGAGTCTACAGCGGGACAGGGGAATGCCATACAATGTGTGATTCACCTAGTGTGGTGAAATCCGCTATAACGGATGCCCCCTAATGTATGAGATCAGAGGGGTTATACGATGGCCGA
This sequence comes from Pseudotsuga menziesii, assembly GCA_001517045.1. Classification (NCBI taxonomy): domain Eukaryota; kingdom Viridiplantae; phylum Streptophyta; class Pinopsida; order Pinales; family Pinaceae; genus Pseudotsuga; species Pseudotsuga menziesii. The sequence continues at coordinate 37,869 of LPNX010782507.1, forward strand.
AATACATTATAAGTCCATCCCAGAAGTGAAGTGATGAAGGTACCCAAATGGAAGACCAGCCACCCAATCAACATAATACCATAATACAACTCTACATATAACTGCGAATACATATAGCGGTCCCGGATACATAAGAGTACAATGGCCATGAATAGGCATGAAACATGATAACACATATGTGGTCATCGCCACGTACAATATACATAGATCAGAATCTCCATGATGAAGATATACAAAGGACCATGATCTCCACACAGGCTGAAGATATATAACAGATCAAGATCTCCATAGTGGCTGGAAATGTCTGACATATACTGGAACAAATCACGAGAGCTGAAATCTCATGAACACTGGCACGATCAAGGAGGTAGCATATAGTGGATGCCACCAATCTGGAAGGTATTCAACACATACCGCTACGAGTACATGTCCTACTATGCGAATAGAGGTGTCGAGGTCAAACATAGTAGTCCATTGTCTGATTACGGGTCATTGATGTATACCGTTAACAGACGCGAGATCACCCACCAATAATGAAAATGGGAATCAAGGTACTAGAGTGCAAACTAACAAGTGTGAATAAATGTGTTGAGGTCGAACACTTGAGAGAATCCATCGATCAGGGGACATTGATGTATTCCCAAAACTGTCGATGGCGAGAGAACCTGCCACTGATGACTGCAAGTCTCAAGGCACTCAAAATGACTCTAGATTCCAATCCCAGAATAAATGATCTGAAGTCGATGGGATGAAATCCGCTGGAAGGAGGGAATTAGGGCATCCCCCATCATCCAACATGAGGTACTTAGCAAAGCTGTATAATGTGGAAGGACTCGATCATAAGGTGCACGAACCAGTAACTGTACTAGGAATGGCCGACATGCAAAGTCAAGATAACCGAGGAATGGCCGAATTAGGTTTCAACTTCCTTCGAACAAGAGCATAACGGCGTATGGTGACTGAAAGAAGGCAGCATAGACTCGATATACAAACTGGGACATCTCTATGACGCAAGAGGCATCAATAGAGGCTCCATAGGGACTAGAAGCTTAACCAGTTGGTGGAGATAAAACTCATATAACGAGTACAGCTCCTAAGTCAAACTATAACCCAACCAATGGATGTGATATACAGTGCTCTGTTCGAAGGCGACATGACTTGACAGTTGCCAAAGATAATATCTTTTCTTGTCCGGCTTTTTGGTTTTTTGATTTTTTTTGGTCTTTTTCAGTTATTTGAAAAGCTTGAAAAAAGAATAAACTAGCTTTATAGTTACAAACTAGGAGGAGACGAGTGTCATTTAGGGAAAACAAACTAGTTCCAAGCAGTGGAACATACCTATGCTCAATGCAAGGATACATGTGTAGGATATCGACACTCGGGGGAAAATCCCCTCCCGGTAAAAAGGGAATCAAGCTGCGAAGGATATAAATAAAGGCTCTGCATAGTTAGACATGAGACAAGCTCGGGCTATATGGCTGAAACACAATGTTAGGGGAGCCGGCATAAAGCTCAATAAGATAGGAAAAGCTCATGATAATGCATCCACAACTTGATACAAGGGGAGGCCGGGGGGTCATGGCCAGCATAAGATCAAGAGGAGTATGAGGCTCTTGCTAAATGTCATGGCAATACTATACAACGGACTCCCACACCCTAAAGGGGAAACATCGGCATGGGAACCAAATGCAAATAAGGCGCTAACTAGGGTACCCATGTAAGGTGAGGCTCTACCACTCATATCATGCCACTTCTATAGCAGCAAGAAGGTTCCGTGACATAATAGAGTGGGTTCGTACCTAAGGATATAGTGACATGGTCATAAGGTCATGCAAAATGCAAACAGTGGTGAACCTAACCTATATGCCAGTGTAGACGTTATACGTGAGATTAGTACGAACGGGTCAATCCAAAGGCTGAAACGACACTGAAAATGGTCTTCTACATCACCGATTAGGTCAGAAATGGTCCAAAATGGTTAGAAATGGTCAAAAATATAGGAAAGGGGGTAAAATTTTTCAAATATTTGAAATTTTTTCTATAAATAGTAAAAAATAGAAATCATTTGAAACTTTTACCCATTGGAGCTCTGATTTTCAACTGCAAATTTCAGGAGATCCAGCCAGCGGAATTCACAACCGATTCTTCCAGGTATTTACTCATGTTCTCTGCTTGCATTTCAATACAATTTTTATAATTTTTCATGGTCAAATGAATTTTTAAAGGCCAAAATTACATGAGCGCTGCGGCCCACGCGGGTATCGAGGCTTTTTCTGCGTATAGGGCTGGCTATACGCAGAAAAGGGGCTGGAAACCGTGTACATACATGGCTGTTTGCAAAACAGCCGCGTATGACGCCGCGCACTAATATTTTCATGAATCTAATGGACATTTTGGTCACTTTCTCATGCAGGATGGTGCTAGAGTGGCGAGAACGCGAGCACGGTGATGTAGAGGAAGCAGTAAGGGCTGACAGAAAGGCTCAAGAAGCTCTAAGAAGATGCGGACTCTACAAGTTTTGGTGCCTAGGTGGCTTGAGGGCCAAATCAGGACTACTACAGATGCTTGTAGACTATTGGGATCTGGACTCAGAGTCCTTCCGGCTAGACGGCATGTCCCTCACCATTGAGTTGGAGGATATCTACTTTATCACAGGTCTATCACGGCGAGGTGAGATGGTGAACCTTCGTGCCCGAGGAGGGCCAGGTCATGGGATGACTATCGACGAGTACATAGCTGTGTACTGCTACCCAGAGATGGAGAAGGTGGGGAGCCAAGTTCCCACCAATGCTATACAGGTACTGGGCCTAAAGGCCATACTACTGATGCTGGGAAGGATAGCAGGCTTAGCATCACTCCATCAGGCCTCTCGGCCATTGATGTTCTATGCGGTGGAGTGTATGACACCGACCATCTATGGCTGGATCACTTCAGTACTGAGCAACATGAAACATCAGCTCAGCGAGTGCAAGGCAGGTAGGCTACAGAACTTCGGGTTCAGTAGTATCTTGAGCACGTTTTTCTTCGAGCGTGTTCCAGGATTGAGCCCTAGAGTGGATCTTCCTCTCCACGGGGTTCGAGATCCGGCCCAACGACGTTGGGCAGACGTGATGCACAGACTGGGGGGCGGTAGGGTGGCCAACCCTTATCCAGCAGACTTTTTTCCATGGTGGCGACGACAGATTGTTGCCATAGAGGAATCCCCTTATGCAGGGATAGACTTCCGGGGAGACCCGGACATGCCATTACCACCAGGATCAGCATATGGAGACATAGGTAACGAATCTCGACCCTTACTCTTTTTAAATTTTTTTTGAAGTATTTAATTTTTTTGTGTTTTCTTGATTATATGGAATCAAAAAGACATGTTTTTGGGTGACAATACATAATGACATCTACCATTCATGTGCATATGTGGGACCGCGACGACTAGAGGGATTCCCACATCATAGACGGAGGGGAAGAGGAGACAATATCACTGGTGTGGATGCGGAACGAATGCTCCAAAGCATCCATACCAACTTTGTGCGACTGACTCACAGGATTCCCATGGCGCAAGTCGAGGACTTGCCTGAGGCTATGCAGAGACAGGTGGTGGGTGTACCACACGCATGGGTGTGTTTATTCTGGTGGCTAGCTGGAGCCGTGCTGACATATCATGATCACAACCCTCATCCGCCTCCACAGGACTAGACACCTGGGAGTGTATCTATTTTGTACTACCATGTATATGATGGTGGCTTTCAAAGCCCCAATTTTGTATTATGACACTATGTATTACCACATTTTTGATGTATATAAAAAAGTTTTATGATGATCGGCTTATTTATTTACATGTGTAAAAATTGTGTTTATGATTAATTTATAATGAATGAAACAAATGCCAATCTAACACATAGTTAGCATATGAGTCAGCAATTTGATTATAATTTCTTGGAATGTGTATATATGTTATGTTCTCAAACTGCCGTTCTAACAATCTCACATGTAAGAATCTCCTCAATAACGTCGGATCTCTAACATGGTACAAACCATTGAGCTATGACACTACTAACTCTGAATCAAGACGTACCTCAAGAGAGAGAACACCATGCGAAATGGCATCCCGTAGAAGCTCGATAACGGCACTATATTCAGCAACATTGTTGGAACATGGCCGTAGACATACACCTCCTGAAGACAGTACATGACCCATAGGAGTATAAATCACCCAAGCAGCTGAGGCTGAGTGTTGAGTGTGACGGCTTGCACCATCCGCGAATCCTATGTAGGTGGAAGATGCCATTGACATCTGCCATAAGAAATGGTAACTAATCACAAACCCGATCACGATAAACAAGACCTAACTATGCAAAAAAGCTGTACAATAATATACAACAAACAGCCTTGGCTAAAGATCATGCATAGTATTTTTTGAGATAGAGCCCATTTCTAGGCTCCGCCAAGACTTTCCCTTTGTAATCCACTAACTCATAGGCAGCCTTCTCTAACACACGCTTGACCACATAAGGACCACGCCACATAGGATTGAACTTCCCTGCCCCCAAGGGTTCTTTTGATTGATCCCACAAAAGGACCAAGTCTCCCTCACTAAACACTCTCGGACGGACAGATTTATCGTATTGGGCCTTCACGCGACGCTTATTAACCTCTAGAGTCACCAAGGCATCTCTACGCTGCTCATCGAGTTGCTCAAGGTGAACCAAATGCTCCTCCAAAGGTGAAGTGTCTGGTAAGAGTTCCACGGCTAAATTCAACGAAGGAATATCGCATTCAACCAGCAATATTGACTCCACTCCATGAACAAGCTGATATGGAGAAAAACTAGTGGCAGTCTTTACCGCGGTCCAATATGCCCACAAAGCAGGGTACAACATAATATGCCAATTCGTCTTGCTTTGTGCGATGGTTCGTTGGAGAATGGACTTAAGTGATTTATTCACTGCTTCAACCTGTCCATTTGCTTGAGGATATTAAGAAGAGGAGTGCTCTTGCTTATACCCTAACTTGGATGCCAACTCTTCCATCATACGGTTCTGAAAGTGCGAGCCATGGTTAGTGACAAGCTCTCTCGGAATCCCGAACCTAGAGATGATTTGGTTGAATACGAAGTGAGCGGCTGTCTCACCATCGGATTTTACTGTAGGCATTGCCTCAGCCCATTTCGTGAAGTAATCAACAGCCACTATAATATGATGGTGCCCCCCAGCCGAAGCTGGGTTGCAATCCATAAAATCGAGCCCCCATTTGGTGAAGGGACCGGCGATGATAATAGGGTGTAATGGGGTAGGCTTCGAGCGCATATTACGTGCGAACACCTGGAAAGGGTGGCACCTCTTGACCACTTCAATACAATCCTTGAAGATCGACGGCCAGAAATAACCTGCTCTCAAAATATTTTGAGCTGTAGAAAGCCCAGATAAATGACCACCACACGCCCCTCCGTGGCAATCATTAAGCACTACCTCAGCTTCCTCATGAGTTAAACAACGTCATAAAATGGAATCTACTCCATGGCGGTACAAAGTATTGTCCACTATGAGGTAGTTCTTGGAAACGTGACGTAATCGACGTCGCTCATCTCGTGAGAGGTGAGTAGGGTTCCTCTGCGTTTGCAAATATACTATGATATCACCGTACCATGGGTCAGCCGTTGAGATTAATAAAATGTGTTCATCAACGAACGTATCTTCACATACCGACTCCTCAGCCTCGCTCGAAAAATCCGATATGAGCTCTGCAAAGATTAAATATTTCTTCAATTTTTCCGAAACAAATTCGAGATCAAACTCTTGCAGGATGACAATAGATTTATTATACTTTCCCCCAATCATCCTACGTGTGAGGACGAATTGAAATGGATTGACATGGGCAATGACCAAGGTTTGGCGAAGGAGAATATAATGTCTCAAACGCTGCACCGCATGCACGGTAGCTAAGGCAAGCTTCTCGACATGAGAATACCGAATATCTGCGTCAATAAGGTTTCGGCTCAGATAATATATGACATGCTCTTGGAGCTCCTCATCCTCCTGAACCAAAACCATCCCAATCGTCTCTAAAGACGCAGCCACATATAATAGGAAATCATGGCTATAATCCGGAGGACTAATCACCGGGGCCGATGCTAGGGCTCGCTTAAGTGCATCGAAGGACTCCTGGGCTCGCTCATCCCATTCAAAGGGAGTATCCTTCTTCAGGAGACGCATGAAACCTCTAGTCAAATTGGAAAAATTGACAATAAATCTTTGTAGGAAGTTTGCCATGCCTTGAAAACACTGAAGATGATGAATATTTCACGGGGGAGACAACTGAAGTATTGCCTCCACCTTCAAAGGGTTGACTCTTATACCCTCTTTCGAAATGATAAATCCTAACAAACGACCCGATTTCACGCAAAAGATGCACTTATGAGGGTTTAATCTAACAGCATAGTGCCGGCATATTTCGAACACCAATCTCAAGTGATAAGAATGACGCATCCTCATGCGAGAATGAGCAGCGAGGTCATCCAAAATACTTCAATAATAGACTTGAAATCATGGAAAATCAAGGTCATTGCTCGCTGAAACGTAGCTCCGGCGTTTTTAAGGCCGAAAGGCATTTTTCGATACGCAAATTTTCCCAAAGGACAAATAAATGCGGTCTTGTGTTGGTCCTCAGGTTTAATTTGAATCTGATTATACCTGGAAAAGCCGTCCATAAAGGAGAACACCTCGCTACCCGCACACTCATCCAAAATCTGATCTATAAACGGTGTGGGGAAGTTATCCTTAGGACAGGCACAATTTAAATCACGGAAATCAGTGCATATACGGATCGATCCCTGCTTCTTATCCACCGGAACGGGGTTTGAAACCCACTCCGTCAAGGGAACGGGATAGATGAAAGCAGCTTTCAATAGCTTCTCTATCTCTGCCTTTATGGCAGGTGCTTTCCTAGGATTTACCGCGCGTAAACGCTGTAGAATAGGATTAGCGTTGGGGTAAGTCTTAATCTCATGTTCGACAATCCGAGGGTCAATTCCTGGCATCTCATCGTAAGACCAAGCAAAAATATCACGGAATTCCTTGAATAGCTCGGTATACTCTCGAATCTCATCTTGGGAACAATCCGCCCCAATGTAGACATTCTCAATTGTACCAGGATTGCGAGAAATGTTGATAGGCATAGTTGACGATATGTTTTCCATGTTTCCATCAGCCATCTGACTAGGAGAGCTTAATGGAACCATGGGTCTACCAACTTTCTGACTAAGAATCTCCCTATAATCCTCATGCTCCAGAAGATCAAGCTCTGGAAGGAAATATGATCTATGATGAAGTTCCTCCATGGTGGCTCAACTCCCGACATAGCCTCAATAATCGCTTCATCTGAAGGGAAAACCGTATCAAGGCAATCGTGGGCATGAGAAGACTGTACTGCCCATGCCGGTAGCACATAGGGGTCTTCCTCCTCTGTCTGCGAAGAGGAAGAAAAAGGCTCTGCAGCAGACTGGAGATTATCTTGGTAAGCTATCATGACTGTAGGAAATGGCACGCTCGTCTCAATGGGCTCACTCGAAGGACTCGGTGAAGGAAGAATCCAAGGATCTCCCATATGACTTGTGCGAAAAGGCACCGATCTCGTAGATGTCGAAGCACCATCAAAACTAGATCCTATCATGAGGACGGGCGTAGGACAACTAAAGGTTCCCATGAGGGACGGATACATGCCTACACCCACACTCCCAGTTGCCGGCTGGGAATGTTCAACTTTCGGAACCGAAGCTTCCAAAGATGCACTAACAGGTGGATTCTTGAATGCCATTTGATCAATCGTTACAATCTTCCCATTATGAGGAAAGCATACAACGCGAAATACAGAAGACACAACGGCTTGCATACTATACATCCAGTTCCTTCCCAGTAAGAGATTGTAGTCAAGGGGCGCATCAACCCCCTCGACCTCTATTGCAACGGTCTTCCCTCCCAAACGGACTTTAAGAGAAGGAAGAATACCATGCGGCCTAAACGATCTCCTATCAAAAGCAGTTAACATGGTCGTAGATTTTGACAACTCAGGAGAACCAAGACCCTTCCAACATGACAAAGACATCACAGAAGCAGCAGCGCCCTTGTCAATCACAGTGTGCTTGACGATCATATTAAGACATTCTACATACACCAAAAGGGACACATAGTAGGGAAAGCGAGGCTGATGTCCTGCGGTTTCAAATTTGATCACTGAGGAAGAATCATCACCATTCACACCAAGAGCGGAAAGCAAAGCCTTCCTTTGCGACAGACAACTTTGAAGCACTTCCAATGCAGACATCGCACAAGGAGTATGGCCCAAATCCTCGACAACTGAATAATTTTGGGCGGCTCGGGAATTTGGATTATGCCCCGAACGCTTAAGTACCCCCTTAGGAATGCGAGGTGCAGCCTCAGGTTTATCCGCAGGTTTCTCAATGCGCAAAGGAGTTCCTAGTGGATCAGGTTCTTTGCCTGGGTTGGGTTGTGACGAAGTATAATCTTTCACACGTGTCACAACTTTCGCGGCACGGACCATATTAGTGCACCCACGACCACTAGTTTCAGGTGGATCTTCATCACTAGATTTATCATGGGACTTCGAGTTCATATTCTGGTTATGCGGTAAAGGGTTCGTTAACACAGATGGGCCCTGTGCTATGAACTTCGAAGCTTCATCCATCCTAGAGCACAAGTAAGTGAGGTGATCATCCTTACATAGCTTGCAAGGAAACTTAACCTTACGTTTATTCTGCTTGTCCCCCCCAGCATTTTTATTGTTCTTGTCATTATTGTTGGCATTCTCATTCTTATTCCCACCCTTATTATTATTATTTTTACCCTTTTTTCTATTCCGTCCGGGTTGCTGGTTACCCTTCTGGTTGGATGATTGCACAGCAAGTACATTCGCCGTTTGGGCAGGCTGAGATGAAGCCGTAGCTTGTCCCGAGGCAGATTGGTTGATTGACAACTGAGCAACTTGTTTCACAACCAAACCTACAGGTTTCTTACTTGCACTACCCACAATGCCATCGGCATGTGGTCCAGGTTTGACCTTGGGATCGTAACTAGAACGAGGAGCGTTGGGTATAATCTCATATAACAAACCAGACTGAGCATAGATCAATTCTAGTTCTTGTGCCCTAAAGATTGCTTGTTCCTCATTCTGCACTCCGGATGTGGAAACATCATTCGCGATATATGGCAATAAAGATTTGAGGAACCACTCAAGGAGGAACTCCGGCGGTATAAAGGATTTAATTAATCTCTTCCGTCTACGCCACTCCTGAATATGATCAGAAATATGGGTGGCTTTATCTTGCCGAAATGTCGACAAGAGTTCAATACCAACATCATAGCGCACTGGTAGCTGGAAGTGATTAAGGAAAGTCATTGCAAGGTCGTCGAACAAAGTAAAGGCACCCCTAGGTAACTCTATATACTATTTCGCCGCAGGCCCTGTAAGGGTGCGTTGAAATAGTCTCAAACGGACTGAGTCCTGATGCAATGAATTGGAAGAGCACCATAGGTGGAATGTCGTAACTTGTTCACTCAGATCCTCTATTGGTTTTCCTTCAAACTTAGGGATGTCCGAAGGAAGCTTGGTAGGGACAGCTGACCAAGCCGGGTCATGAGCCACAGGATCGTTCGTAAGTCTCGATAAGTCAGGTAAATTGAGTGTCGCGAGGAAAGGGAGCCTAGGATGATGAGGTCTATGGACCGCTCCCTGGTTCATATAGGAGTGATTACCACCATTACCTTGGCCATAGTGACCTCCTCCTGTATGACCCGTATAGGGTGGCGTGGAAGTAGCATAATGAGGTGGACCTTGACTAGTAGGAGCTACAAAGCCATAGTTAGGAGAATAAGCAGGTTGTGAATACCCAACTCCATAAGGTGGAGAGACTTGTCCATACTGCATCCCATAGTAGGGTCCATAGGTCATCGCTTGTGATGCCCCATGGGACACTCCATAGGTAGGAAGATACATTCCGGAAGTAGGAATATATGTCATGGAAGTAGCAATCTGACCTCTACAAACATGAACATAACCTCCTGAAACCACGGGTGGTATGTAGGCTTGAGACACAATTGGTCTAGTAACCGCAGTACAGATCTGACTCGTAGCTACGTGCCGACTCGAAGGACCACGTGAGTAAGGTGGAGGGTTTACATTTGAATAACTCGGAAGCGAGGACGAAGGAATCTCTGTAAGAAGAAATGTACTAGTGCCTATCGTCACTCGTCTCGAACCTGGTATCCCTATCGGATCACTAACTCTAGACCTAGGAGGTATATAAGATGGAACTTCCACCGCTGGGATGGAAGGTGCAATGTGACTAGTAATCCCAAACCTCTCCGCAAGGTAAGGCATGGGATTGCCCCCAGGCATAGTGCTAGGTTCAAAGTCAGATTCAACATGAAATGTCAAATCGTGCATAGGAAAACTAGTCGTAACATAACTACCGTAGCTAGTGCTAGGAGGGTCAAAGTGAGTCTCGGCATCATTTGACATTCCATACCGGTAACGTGTCAACGGGGAATCTTCCCTAGTGTGAGTAGGTCTATCATGAAAAGATCCTATCTGGAAAATCACAGGACCGATCTCAGTTAGGTCAGGTGAGGGATCATATGTAGGAGTAAGTTCCCCATCGTCAATACGAATAGGAGGAGGTGGATCAGGAATAGTCTCTGAATGATCCTCCATGGTGTGTGAATCAGTGTGTGACATAGTCCACCTGGACAATCTAGGCCCCTCTCCCAAAGGAGGAGGAGAAGTGGAAGGCAGAAGTCCTGCTAACCGACGAGAATGGCGCGGAACCGCACCCGACTCCACAATGACTCAACAAAAAGCAAAGACTCTCTATTTACGTCAACCCTAGGCCAACTAGCGTGCATAGAGCAATCACTAAAAAATCTAAATCCAAAAGAAAGCAAACAAGGGCTGGATAAGTGAGCTCCTGAATGTGGCCGGTATGTCTCGCCTAGGAGAGGCTTGAGAGGCCCTTGTCACCACAAGCGGAGGTTCGAAACCAATTATTGTGGCCCTCAGCTTCAACACGTAAAGCGACTGTGCTGTCCGACCCCAACCTAGCCGGGACACATGCAGAATAACCTCTACACGTACCCCCTCGATATCCTAGGTAAGGTCACTAAGGTCACCTCAATATAATCAACGCTCAGGCGGACAGTCGCAGGCGGGATTGAACGTATGGGCAGGGTATAAAAGCACGAAACTCCCGAAAGAGCCCCCAGATACAAATACAATCCTGGCTATATCGCCGGTGCTACACAGTTACCAACCAGGGGTTATCCCGATCAACAAACGCTCACACTGCCTAGTGCTTGACTACCTTTTGAGAGGAGCTTCCTGAGAACGCTGGTTATATAAAGGATTTCACACACTCCCTGGACAGACACCTAGTTGATGTTATTTAGTGATCTTGGAGAATTAACTTTCAATGAACTATTCCAAGATCCTAAAACCTAATCTTGTTGGTGCACCTTAGAAAAGAAAAAAGTGCAATTCATTTTAATTAGCGTTGATTTTAGTTTGGATTTATTACTCAAAAATAGGATATGGTTGTGCAACTAATGGTGTTATGACGCAACAAGAAGTAAAATGCACACCTAACAATCAATGCAAATGCATTGTGTCCATGAAAACAAGGTATGCATACTACATGAATGCACAATTAGGCTCTACCAGGCATACATGCCCCCATACCTGACACATAAACAAGAGAGAGAGAGCAATTCAAATACATTGAATGCCAAGAAATCTACCCCCAAAGGACAATTACTAGGAACTCCCCAGCGAAGTCACCAATTCTATTACGGAGAGAAATTCCTATGGCTTGGGGTACCACAACAGACGGCTAGACTCCAGAAATCAATCTTTCCCAATATGCAATAGAAATAAAAACATCTAACACTAAAGGATTGATCCTCGTACCTTATTCCGGACGGTTGAAGTAGATCCCCGTTGAGCTTTCCAATCTTCAGCTTGAATTGTTATAGCGCGTCCTCAACAACAAGTAAACAATACAAGCATACTATATTTCATGGTGTTAGATCTATTCTAGCATATATAATCAATAATGTATAAGCATTTGACATATTCCAATGGATACAATATTCATTCAAATACACATTACTGGATAGGAAAAGATATTTCTATTAATATGAATCAGAGATTACAAGTGACAACCTCTGACGGCACGTCTGCGAACCGGAGAAACTAAATCCCCCACTTGGGCCTCCACCACCTCAATCCTCCATCACTCCGATAGCAAGCTTACTAGCAAAAGGAAAGCTTGGTAAGAACACAACAGTGCTCCAAGGGACAAAGGGATGCAGACTCAAGCATAAGTTCTGGCAACAATGGACTATAGTTTCGATACTCTCAATTCCCTCTTATGCTTTCAATGTCTCAAGGGTTCCTTATATAGCTTTTCAAAGTGATACTGAAAGGTCGAATCCGTGCGATCTCAAGGCATATGGAAGGCCAGGAGTCATATGAGTCGGAACCAAGTCAAGGAACGCTCCAAAGGATTTTGGATTATGTACACATCTTGATGTATGTGACTATAGAGGGAATATCCGCGTATGTACGCGGTTATCGGGGAAAAGGCCACGTATACCATTTTTCTAATGTTTTTAGGGATGGTCAATGATACATCAAAAGACAAAAAGTGGTCCATAGGGGCTAATGAGTCTGCAGCGGGACAGGGGAAGGCCATACAATGTGTGATTCACCTAGTGTGGTGAAATCCGCTATAACAAGGACACCTTGCCAGAGAGTGTCCATCACCAAAGAAGAAAAACAACAAGAAGAGACATTATGCTCATCTAGCTGAAGATGAGGATGAGTAAGAAAGACCTCGAAAGAGATGAACAAAATAAGAAAATGTAGATGAATATGTACTATTCTCTGCACTCTCTGGGTCTGTAACACCTGGAGAAGACACATGGCTTATTGATAGTGGTGCTTCAGAGCACATGACAAGGAAGAAGCAAACTCTGTCAAGACTTGAAGAAAAGAATTCTCCTAAGAAAGTATCATTGGTGGATGACTATCAATATACCATCAAAGGTATTGGTGAATCAAGCTACAAACTTGAATCTGGGACTTCCATGAAGATGAAGGAAGTATTGTATATACCAGGTTTGAAAAGGAGCTTACTTTCCATCGCAGCTCTAGATAATAAAGGATATAGAGTTTCTTTTATAGATGGACAAGTACTTATGTGGTCCAAAGGAAATACACTTGAAGATGTTGTGGTCATTGGAGAAGAAGAAGGAGGGTTGCATAAACTCAAAGGACATCTAGAGACAACCCTTGTCCACGAGACTATCATCTCAAGTGAACTGTGGCATAGGAGGCTTGTTCACATCAGCTACAAAGCACTACCCTATGTGAGTAAGGTGGTAATAGGGTTACCAGATCTGAAGATTGATCATGAGGGAACTTGCAAAGGATGTGCAAGAGGAAATAACATCAAGAATCCCTTTCTGAAAAGTGAAACAAAGACTAAAGGTACATTAGAACTAAAGGTAACATTGAGGAGAAGAGAACCAAGTTGGATCCTTCTGGAAAGAATGGAATATTTGTTGGATATTGTGAAGTCTCCAAAGCCTTCAGGATATACATATCAGGATTCCATCATATCGAGATTAGTAGGGATGTAACATTTGATCAAGAGACAGCTCTTAAGAAATCTAGAAGGTGTCAGCTTGAAGAAGTACATGAAGAGGATGTACATCCCAGAATGGTAGAAGTTGAACCCTATCATGAAATGGTAGCATCTAAATATCATGATATGCTAGAACCTTAGGAACCCCCTAATATGGATATCTCTTGAAAGAGAAAAGCCGCTTGGGTAAGAGAAATCATACAAGAAGAAGAGAGATATGGAGCTCCATAAGGCTCCACAAGAACAAGAAAAAATCAAATCCATACTCCATTTATGTAGCTTTGATGTGTGACAATGTAGATCAAAAACCCACCATCTATGAGGAAGTTGCTCAGAAGAAAGAGTGGGTGGAAGCAATGATGGAAGAATACCGGTCAATAATGAAGAAGGATGTTTGGGATATAGTACCCAAACCAAAAAACAAGAGTGTGGTATCTTCGAAATGGATCTTGTTAAGAATGAAATTGTACCTAATTTTTGTGTGTTTTTTCTCAATTTTTTAGTCCTTATTTACTTTTCATTTTGAATTGGTTTTAAGTTTAATGATTTTAAAATCCTTTAGGTTATTGTTTTGGTTTTAATTTATTTTATTTTTTTCTAAGTTTTTATTGAAAGGGCTTATTAAGTATTATATATTTGTCAAAAGTCTACAAATGTTGATTTAAATTCATTCCAAGGCTTATATATCCAAAGTCTAACCCTTAATTTTGAGTTGCTTTGTCAAATATTTTATGATGAGATATTCCTGTAGCGCAAAATCCAAGATCTATGCACTAGAGCGCTACAGGAATCATGAATCATTGGAAAGAGTGGTCCATTGATGATATAGCATGGTCCGTTGCAATCGAGGATGATAGGAGGTTTTCAGACACATGTTAAATATATCATGACACATGTACAAAAGCCTTGTTCAATAAATGATGACAAATGTATAAAGCTATGTGAATATCATTGAGGAAATCATGGATTTGAAGTGCCATGATTTCTAATTTGGGGTTATGAATCTCAGGGTCGCAAACATGTAGCTTGAAAATTCTTGAAGTTTCCCAAAGAAGTGAATAAGCCAAGTTACAGTATAGATATGGGGAAGAGTGGAAATATTAACAGGTTCGAGCCTACATATATTAGTTAGGCCACAAATTTCTAGAATGTGCAGTGTTGTTTAGAGAAGCAGGGTGGTTTAGTTTCTTCGAGAAGATCACTGGTTTTAATCTTGAATTTTCACATCATTTCACCTAGAATTTCATTAATGGAACTGTAACATTTCATACTCTCAAATTTGAGTTCACTGAGGATTTGATAGCTGAAGCCACTGGTATCCCAATAGATGGAGAATCCTGGTTCAAGAAGATTCCTTTCAATTTTGACCCTAATGATTTCTTACTTCTAAGAAACGAAGCCCTAGACTGGAGCAAAGGGGTTCATTTAGAAAATTTTAAGCCATAATGGAGAGAAGCAATTGGTATTGTACAGAGCTATATCACATGCGATGGTAGGTTTGCATCAGTCTTTAAATATCATGTTATATTTTTACAGCATTTGAATCAACAATCCAAGATGAATTTGCCTTTCTTTCTTTTAAAAAATATCTAGAAGATGTCAAGGGACATTTTGACCATACAAACCAGTCAGTATTTCACCATGGCTTGATCAAATTCATCATTTGTATAGTTTTGAAGAAGAAAAATAGAAGCTGAGGTCACTTCTTATTCTGGTTAGGCTTTACCAATGAACAGGGTAATCATGTAAAGAAAAGTTTGACCAATAAAAAATTTGGTTTTGTTACGAGATTTACAAAAGATGTTATTGAAGATTTAGTGCAATACAACCTTCAGGAAGATAGTTCATGTCAAAGAGTTAGAGATCTTGGTAATGAGGATCAAGGAAAAGTGTTGGAAGATGAACAAGAACACGTTTTGGAGGATGAAAAAATGCAGGAGACACTTGATTTGAATCCTGAGGAAGATATTAGCTCAACAGTACAAAAGAAGAATTCTATGTGTGTATAGGAAAGCTCAATTAAATCTTCTTTTGCAGATGATTTGAAGGGTAATATTTTGCAAGTTCCAATTTTAAAGGTAGAGAAGAAATCTTTTATGCAACTGGAAAGATCGAAATGGAGGCCAAAGACCAGAGCCACAAATAAGCTCAGATTAAATATGAAAATAATTACAAACCCTAAACTGGCAAATGAGAAGATTACAGTCATTCAAGATTCTTCAAGTGAAGAGAATTTGATCCCACAACAAAATTACATTCAAGAAGATCATTTAATGTCACCCGAGCCGATTCAAGAAAATCATGAAGTCTTAGAAGAGCAAGTTACTCCTATTATAGAATAGGGTTTGACTTCAGGAGTCTCATTTGCATAGGAAGCAATGAAGGATATGCAGGAAGAAGATTTAATTTTTAAGAAGTTGAATATTCCATGGTTGTCAAACCAGGATTCGACATTGCCTGAAGAAGTGCATATGGATTCTGAAGTTGAAAATCTTAGGAAAACTCCGCAACAACATAAATCAAAAATTTGTTTTCTTAATGAAACTAATGACATGATGGTAATGACAAATATGATATTAAGAGAAGACCTCGAAGATATTAATGCACATTATCAAGAATTAATAGCAGTGTCAAAAGAATCATTGAAGAGGAAGAGAGAAATACAAAATCGAGCTGAATATTTAACCAAGAAAATTCATAATTTAAACAAGTAGAATGAAATGTTATCAAACAGAGTTAAAATTTTGGAGATAGAGCAAGAATGAGCTAAGATGCAGTCTCATGCATTAGAAGGTATTGCCATGCTAGTAAAAGAAGCTAAGCAGTTATGAGTGCCATCTAATGTCCAACTATCAAGTATTTTATTTTGTTATAATGCGTACAATGGTTAACATTTTGTTGTCTTTAAAGATTCAAAGTTAACATGTAATTACTTGTTGTAACTCCCTCGAGTTTAGACCTAAAAGAGAGTTATGAAACAGTTATGAAACTGCTCTAGTTTGTAAATGATAAAAGTAGGAAATATGAGTGGAATAGGGTTCGATTTTTGTTGCAAGAAGAGCTATAGAGCTAAGGACTTTTGAATGTATATGTTGACTGATACACATGACTCTCATGTAAGTATTGAAGATTGAGACTGATTTATATATACATATAAGCCATTTTATCCTCTATATTGATTTTGTTTATGGCCAGTTTGACCACTCAACTTATGGTTTCATTTCTTGATTAATGTTTTTATTCATGTGAATGCTCATATGTTGCGGACAAAACCAGTACTGTGCTTGTGAATTTTTATGGTTTATATTTATCTTTTATGCATTTATATCTCAGTTCTTTAATGTTACTTCATGATTCAGTACCTGTATTAGTTTGTTGATTGTTTAGCTTCTTGTGAATGAACTTTCAAACCAAAAATTACAAAAAACCAATTCCATTTTGCTTTTTGTTTTGAGATTGTACTAGCTTGTTCCTTTTGTAGTCTAGGAACAATTTCTAGCACAAACATATTTGGCGTCATTGCTGGGGATTGAAGTGAAGTATATCTTCCCTGGGATATCATTATTAATTTTGGTTTTGAGAGGCCCAACAAAATCAGAGAATCTTTCAGACTACATTTTCACCAAGAAGTGGTTCACAGTGGCTACCAGAAAGATTGGAACAAGAGGAAAACCTACTTCACCATTACATTCAGGTGTTTCAGATCCAGAACATATTTTGAAAGGAGCTAGACAAATCCGAATATCTCAGTCTTCTCCTTATTTGTTTATTTCTGATCAGTTAGAGTTGCCACCTTCTTTTGTATATTCAGAAGAGAAAAAACCAAATTTGTCTTGGTTAGTCCTTCTACACCGGTTGACACCTTTCATATTTTTAGTAGTCCATAGTCTTGTCAAAAAGTAAAAACTGAAGTTCCTGGTAAGACTCCCATTGTTTCAGTTTAAACCTTATAAAATTCCTTTTCAGCCAAGTTCAAGCAAAGCTAGTCAGCCTTTTCCTTCATTAAAACAAAGCATCTTCAAGATGGTAGCACACTAGCCTCTTGACATGATTGATAGAATGGTAGCTGCTAGATATGCTCCCTTAGTTCTTCCCCAGCCCCTAAATGCTCTCCTTGGAGGAGATTATCAGGAATACCTTCCTAGGTTTAATGGTTAGGGTGAAACTAGTGCTGAGGAGAATTGGGATGCATTTCTAAGTTATGCAGATAATCAGAACATTGAGACTAAAGATGTGTGGATGAGGATGTTTGTTCAGAGTTTAGATGGGGAGGTTAGGACATGGTTCTGAGAATTATCGTCTAATTCAATAACTCTTATAGAATAACTACAAGATGTGTTTATGAGACAACGGGGAGACACAAATGACCATACTTATTATACTACAGAATTTGGAGCTTTGAAAAGAAAAAAAGTTGAAACTGTAGCAGATTTCTCTAAACGTTTTAATAAGATGTATGGTAGGATCCAAACTGAAATTAAGCCTTATGAAACCTCAACTAAACTAACCTATGCCAATTCCTTTGATCATGAGTTTTCCTTGAATCTAAGAGAAATAAAGTCAGTGACTTTATTGAACACACAGGAAGCTGCATTGGAGGTGGAATCAAACATTTAGCTTCAAATAGGCTTAAAGAACATTTAGATCATCAGGTGTATGACCGAAAGGGTAAAAAAGAAACGATCTCACCAAATTATACATCATAAATAGCAGAAAGCAAAATATATGAGATGACTAAATTGGTTAAAACTTTAACTGCAAAACTAAATAAGTTGGAATTAGATAAGAATCCAAATAAACCTATATAGGAAGGAGAAAGAAATCCTAATCAGTTTAGGCGTCCATTTTCTCCTAGATTCATCCCTAGAGAAAGAAGAAACAATGACATTTAGAGGGAAAGAAGGGAGAATGAAGATTAGAGAGTTCCTCCTCCACTCCAAAATAATGTAACAGATGAAGTTGATGAAGATGAGGATGTACAGTATGAATATTCGAATCAGGATATAAATTATTTTGGGGAGATACTATCAGAAGGTTTCCTAACTGAATATGACTACTAGAATTTTGATTTTTTTGATTCACATATTTATCAAGAAGTAAGTGATTGGGTCCTGAAGTTTCAGCTGGTACATACCAATATGAACCTAAGAAATCTTATAACTCGAGGTCTGGTCCAAAACAAGTTTCTCAGATTCCCAAAAATAAGATAGCTCCTCTTGCCAAGCAATTACCTAATCAAACACAAGAGAGGAGGAAAAATAATGGTGACCAAGCCAAGGCAACAGAGATTTAAGAAGTTAACAAAAATGTGCAAACTTTTAATTTTGAAAATGAGCTATGTAAGATCAAGATTCCAGTGCCATTAACTGAATTGATGAAGAATCCTTGTTATAGGAATCCTGTTTTAAAAGTGATAAATTCACATGCTAATCAAATGCCTTTAGATACTATGAATATTCAAGAGGAATGCCCTACAATCATTCTTGGTTCTGCTTTGTCTAATAAGCCCAAAAATCATTCAAATTCTTCCCCACATTTTTACGTAACCCTGAATATCCATGATCAAATGATTCATAACTGCCTTCTAGATTCCAAAGCTTCTCATAACTTGATGCCTAAAGCAATCATGGAGGCCCTTGGTTTGAGTATCACAAAGCCATATCATGATTTATATGTATTTGATTCCAGAGTTGTTAAGTGCCTAGGAGTGATTAAGGACCTTGTGGTAAATTTGACTTAGTTACCCATGAAGAGTGTTATTATGGATGTGGTGGTTGTTGACATCACTCCTAAATTTGGTATGTTACTTTCAAGGTCTTGGGAAAAGAAAGTAGGTGGTACGTTGTAGATGGATTTATCATACGCTACAATTATTGTATTTGGGGGAGAAAATATAAGATTGTATAGGGAATTACAATATGCTTATATTGTCATAGATGATAAGAACCCAACAAATCATCCCATTTATGCTGTAGAGAAATATTTGGGGTCTTGTATGTTACATTTCAGTGATGAAGATACAAATGGCATGCTACGTGTAGAAAATGAAGCACTAATCAAGCGTAGTGTTGAGCAGAAAGATGAGTTATGGCAAATGGACTTTGATGGCCCTCATTTAAGGAAGGAGCAGGAGCTGACATTGTTTTGATTTCCCTTGGTGGAGAAATGATTAGTTTTATGTATAAGTTGGAATTTGTGACTACCAATAACATAACAGAGTACGAGGCATTAATACTTGGATTAAGGGATGCAAAGGACCTTGGGATTCATCAGGTTTCTGTTTATGGTGACTCCGAACTAGTTATCCAACATGTGAAGGACATATATCAGGTAAAACAAGATTTGTTGAAGGTATATAGAAACGAAGTATGGGATACGATTGACAATTACTTCATAGCATTCAATATTTCTTTCATTCCCAGGGATCATAATCAAACAACTGATTCACTTGCTTTGGCAGCCACACACTTCAAAATTCCAAAACAGACCTAGTTAAAATATCCGATTGAGGTCAAGTATAGACCTTCTGTGCTAGACAATATTAGATAGTGGAGAGTTTTTGAAGATGATTTGGAGATACAAATATTCTTAGATTTAACTGGAGAGTTTTCTAATTCACTGATTGATCAAGACCAGAATGATGAAGTTGATAATACTATTGAATATTTAGAAAATACAATTGTTGAGCATAAGATTATTGAGTTGAAGGGTAACTTTATTCCTAAAGGTTTGGTTCCCCTGGAGAGGATATTTTCTAAAGATGATACTCTGTTAAAGCCAACCATGCAGTCCTCAGAGGAGAACATTATAAATTGTATCATTGGTATGGAAGAGCAGCCCAAGATTGTGAAAATTTCCAAATCTCTCTCAGTTGAGAAAAGGAACATGTATATTAAATTATTGAAAGAGTTTGTTGACATTTTTGTTTGGTCTTAAGAAGATTTAAGAACTTATGATAACAGTGTTAATCAACACAAGGTTCCTTTGAAGCCAAATGTGAAACCTTTTAGACATAAATTGAGAAGAATTAACCCAGCTTTATTTCCAGTTATAGAAAAAGAAGTTAAGAAATGATTGGATGCGAAGATAATTGTTCCACTAAGATATTCATCATGGGTGGAAAATTTAGTTCTAGTACGAAAAAAGAATGGAGAGATTAGTTTGTGTGTGGATTTTCATAATTTGAACAGAGCTTCGCTGAAGGATAATTATCCATTGCCTAAGATTGAACAAATTTTGCAGAAAGTGGTGGGTGCCCAGAGAATTTCAATGGTTGATGGATTCTCAAGTTACAATCAATTTGCTATGCATCGGGATGATCAGGGAGAAAACAAACTTTACTACCCCTTGGGGTACATTTATGTATGACAAGATGCCATTTGGTTTGATGAATATTGGTGCAGCTTTTCAAAGAGCTATGGATATAGATTTTGTGGGAGAAAAAGAAAAATTTGTAGTAATTTATCTGGATGATATCACTGCGTTTTCTCAATTTGATGAAGAGCATTTAAAACATCTCAAACAAACTTTTCTGAAATGTAGGAAGTTTTGATTGTCATTAAATCCTAAAAAGTCTCATTTTGCTGTTCATGAAGGTAAGCTTTCGGGACATACAGTTTTAGCAGATGGAATTATGATAGATCCTAAAAGAGTCAAGGAAATTTTGAAAATCAGTCTTCCAAGAAGTAAGAAGGATGTTCAGTCATTCATTGGAAAAATTAATTTTCTGAGATGGTTCATTCCAAATTTTGCTGAACCAATAAAACATATAACATCTATGTTAAGGAAATACCAGGAGGTAAAGTGGACAACAGAAGCCATAGCCTCATTTGAAAAGATCAAACAAGCCCTTACAGAAGCACTAGTGTTAGTAATCCCAGACTTTTCAAAAGATTTTTTGACTTTCTCTTTTGCATCTCGGGACATAATAGCTGCTATTCTATTACAAAAAAATGTAGATGGATTAGAACATCCTATAACTTTCTTTACCAAAACTCTTAGAGATTCTGAATTAAAATATAGTACACTGGAGAAGGAAACACATGCACTGGTAAAAGCATTGAAGTTTTTTAGGATCTATATTCTGCATTCGAAGATTATTTCCTTGTACTTAATGCTGATATTAAATAAATTCTAACTCAGCCATATAGTGAAGGAAAGAGGGGGAAATGGATTGCAAAAATCATGGAATATGATATGGAGATTAAACCTACCAAGCTTGTAAAAGGGCGGGGTCTAGCAAGACTATTGGCATATTCAAATTGTGAAGCCCTTGGTCTTCATTTGATAGCAAGACAACCAATACAGGAGGAGTTAAAAATATGGAAAGATAAAGAACAGATCATGGATAAATATGCAGAATCAGAGTGGGGTGATTCCATGAAGATGGGTAACACTTTTTGGCCAAATTTGGCGATGAAAACCTGATTTTTTACTCATGTGCTAGATAGAAGCCCTCAAAACGCATATATGCCATGTGAATTTTGACTTGCAGTTAAAAAACAAATTGTAGAATATTATGTTGGCTTCATAGTGGTATTTTTTTAAAAATATTTCGATGTCATTTAATGTGTGAATTTTTGCATTTAATGAACTGTGTGACCTTAAAAATTTGAAGAAGCTAATAAGTGGCTCGTGTCCACGTAGAGTAATTCAATCTTGCATTAATAATTTTAAAATATATATATATATATATGAGCATGATCTACATAAAATGCAGTGTGATGTGCATATTTGTTTGTTAATTTTTTTCGCATTATACAATTATTTATTATTTTTCGAAAGTGACCACATTTGATTTCAACATCGTTTTAAACACATATTTGTCCACGTAAAGCAATTTTTTCTATTTTTTAAAAAATTGAAAAACCAAAGATACCCTTTTGAAGAGGACACGTCGATATGTAATGTGTGCATTTTTAAGAATTTTTTGGCTGTGTACTTTTTACTTTGCGGATTTTTCTTTGAGCTGCTTCAAAGTTGCAGTGTGGTTTTCTAAGTATACGTTTTAGAAGTAATTAAAAAATAATTTTCATATGAATGCCAAAATGCATGTATGATACCTCAATGGATAGAAGATTCGTTGGTGAATTTATTGGTATCAACTCTGCTCAGTTATGTGCTAGGAATGGAAGGGTTTACACCTCTGCAAGGCACAAAAAATTTTTCATTTGTTTGAATGTGGGCTAAGTCTATTTTCTTAAGCCCTCGACCGAGGTATTTAAATACCTCGGTCGAGGTCTTAACAAAACCTCGACCGAGGGTTTGTAAATCCCTCGAACGAGGGTTTAACAAACACTCGGTCGAGGTTTCATTAAGACCTCAACCAAGGTATTAGCTTGGTCGAGGTCCTAGTCATTTAATATTCAATGGAAAGAGAGCATCCTTAAGAGTTATAAAAATGGGTCTTGGAGTATTAGGAGTATTAGATATGATTGATCAAATGGGTCTTGGAGTATTTGTAGAAATGGGTCTTGGAGTATTAGGAGTTATAGATATGATTGATCAAATCTATGACTCCTATTACTCCTCGACCCATATCTATAGATCTACACATAAAATTTAGAGGAAGCAAAAGTAGTAATATTTTTACATGTTTCTTCTTCAAGGTATGGGTGAATCCGCAGACCCGGGTAACACTTTTTGGCAAGCGCATTTCGGAAAAAACAGAATCCTTATGGAGATCAAGGAAAATTGAAAATATGAAACTAGTCAGCATGATTATAATTGAGCTTTATGTAACTCCAGTCTTCGATCCGTCGCGTTAGTGGCTTTCTATGCATGCCGTAGCTGTTTCGCAGGCTCCATGTCAATGTCAATGTCAATGATAGTGATTATTGTTACTTGTGATTATTGTTACTTGTCCATTTAGTTCGCTCGCTAAAACATTGCGTTGAAAGGACAAGTAACAATAATCACTGTCATTGACATTGACATTGACATGGAGCCTGCGAAATAGTTACGACATGCATAGAAAGCCACTAACGCGATAGCTCAGAGACTGGAGTTACATAAAGCTCAATTATAATGGATATATTTTGCAGTCTTTGGTAATTTAGTGATTCCTCGGCCTCCTTTTATAAATTTTTTGACAGAGGCACCTCGGTTGAGGTATGTACC
The DNA here is from genome assembly GCA_001517045.1 of Pseudotsuga menziesii. Taxonomy (NCBI): domain Eukaryota; kingdom Viridiplantae; phylum Streptophyta; class Pinopsida; order Pinales; family Pinaceae; genus Pseudotsuga; species Pseudotsuga menziesii. The sequence goes on from LPNX010782507.1 coordinate 61,699, forward strand.
TCGACCGAGGTCCATACCTCGACAGAGTTAATACCTCGGTCGAGGTATTTATTAACCCTCGGTCGAGGTTTTAACACCTCGACCGAGGGTTAATAAATACCTCGATCAAGGGCTAAACAAAACCTCGGTCGAGATATTAATACCTTGGGCGAGGGTTTAACAAGCCCTCGACCAAGGTGCGTTTTTTTGTTTTTGCTGAAATGCGCTTGCCAAAAAGTGTTACCCAGGTCCGCGGATTCACCCAGTGGTATGCTGATATAGTTCATTTTTTATTGCATTTGCAGTGTCCTGTTCATTTGGATAAGAAAGATACTAGGTCATTAAAATTGAAGGCCACCAAATATTGTCTAATAAATCAGGATTTACATTGGAAAGGTCTAGGGGGAGTGTTACTCAGGTGTTTGGAGAAACCAGAAATTAGAGAGGTCAATTCAGAATTACATCAAGGTTCTTGTGGAGGTCACAAATATTGGAAGGCCACAGCTTATAAAATTCTAAGATCTGGATACTATTGGCCATCTTTATTACCTGATGTCTATCAGTAGGTTAGGGCTTGTATTCAGTGTCAAAAATTTGTTGGCAAACAAAAACTTGTGTCCTTACCTTTGAAGCCCATTGTGGTAAATGCTCCTTTCCAGCAACAGGGTCTGGATTTTATAGGAGAGATAAACCCTGCTTCCTTTGGGAAACACAAATGGATACTTACAACTACTGATTTTTTCACAAAATGGGTGGAGGCCATTCCTACATGGAATGCAATTGATAAGGTAATCATTAACTTCATTCAAGAAAATATCATGAGTAGATTTGGTTGTTCTAAGAAATTGTTGACTGACAATGCCAAAGCTTTTAAGTCTAAGGCCATGATTACTTTTTGCAAACAAAATAGAATTATTCTAAAGCATTCTACACCCTATTACCCCCAGGGAAATGGATTGGCAGAATCAACTAACAAAAATATCATCCAGAGCATTAGAAAATTGTTAAATCAGAATGTCACGTCCCCAACCCTTACTCGACGGAGAGGACGCGACATCATCTATCAACTTGGGCAATCTAGGCCCCCATGAACATAATACATATATAAAAATGCATTGAACTTAAAGATACACATATGCATACATTATCACCATACAACAGAAAAAAAAAAATCATACATTCAACACATTCATGATAATTTCATAATAATTCATAAGCAAATATAGTTGCAGAACTTAAATAAACAAGAATACTTATCTTTGGAGAAGCTTGTCCCGCAACTAGCTATGTCACTATAACGTTCCACCCAACCATTGACGAGTGTGTTCTTTAATCTCTCAGTAAAATTTCCACCCCTGAGCTGGATATGATTTTCCCCAAGGAATAAGGAACACTATCATACTTTCCTCATAGCCAAGGATATACGAAAACTTAGTCAATTCAACACACTTAGGTTTATCATACTTACACAGGCAGTGGTTTACACTTATCCAAATTCACAGGAGACACAACCAAGGAAACATATGGGTTTATCAGGATACCAACCAAGCCATCCTTCCAGTTGGGTTTATCAGGCTGCCAAGGAGGTGGAAAGACAGACTGTTAAGCTAGTGAGTTCAATCTAGAGCTAAGAACACCCACACCAGATCTAGCCTGACTTCTAAACACTTACAGACCCAACACAAGGAAGCATCCCCTTCTCTGCTACACAGTCCCTCAGGCCATGCATTCCCTTCCAGTGCTATTCAGGGTATGCAAAGAAGAAAACTGACCTTCTAGATGGGTATGTGAGGTTCTTTCACACACTAGGTTTATCAAGCAATTCTAGACGCTATTTCCATTCCTTCAATCAATTCAGATGCCAAACGTGGATGCACACATAGTGATCTCAGTACCAAAATTAACAAAACGTAATAGATGCCAGAGATTACATACACACACAGAAATTTATGAATTTCTGAACATTGCCGATGGCAGACCGACTGTTGCAAAAATATAGAAAATGAAAACGTTTCTAGTCTTTCAAATCAAAGACACAAAATTGGATTCATGGCAATCATGTTTAAGAAAACAACTATCAAACAGGAGAAAATGTGAAGAGAAACAATCAACACAGGGAAAACCCAAAACATGAAGGATCTAGATCATCGGACAGGAGTAATTCCTCCAAGGTTCAAAATCAAAATCGTTTTTGCTTGCTTGCTGCTGTGTGAATGCAGAATTAGGTTTCCAAAAACGTTTTGTTCAATACAATCGTGAGGGAAGGTGAAACGCTGCCGCATGAGGGAAAAGTGGTCGTTTTTGGTGTTTTCTTGCCAAAGAAATTTTAAAAACGTTTTTCCAGAATTGGTGCTCTTCCCAATTCGAATTTCTGACCACTCTTCCAATCCCCCACTCCCCCATCCTTAGGAAAAATCATGCCCCCATCTCATTTAGTTGTGTTGACATAGCCGGTTGTGTGTTTTAAATAAAAAAATTGCAATTTTAACATAATGTCTAGATTTTAACGTTCATCTGGCATAAAAAATACCATCGGCCCATCCTTAATTACCGAAACATAAACACTAAACCAATGGTGGGGCGTTTTCCTAGCTCCACACCATGATTATTTACATCATAATATTTAAATGCAAACGAGGTCAAAACCGAGGTATTACACAGAACACAAGATCTTGGGATTCAATGTTGAAGTATGCATTCTAGGCAGATAGAATAACCACCAAGAAAGAAATCGGTTTATCTCCTTTTCAGTTGGTGTATGGTACTGATACTATTTTTCCAATCCAATTAGGTATTCCAGTAATCAAGTTTTTTCAGGATAGTCAAGAAGATCCTAATGATATTCAAAGAAGTATTTTCTCATTGATTGAATTGCAGCAGGAACGTGAAGCTCTAGCTTGCATGAAAAAGATCAAAGAAAGATTTGACAGGAAGGTAAAGGAGGATACTTTTTCTTTTGGAGACATGGTGCTCAGATGGGATGCCAGAAAAGAGCAGAAGAGTAAGCATGGAAAATATGATAATTTATGGCTTGGTCCTTTTATAATTTCAAAGATTTTGGAAAATAATACCTTCATACTACAGACTCTGAAGGTGAAGAATTGTCCAATCCAGTGAATGGACGATTCCTCAAACATTTTTATAGTTACTGAAGGTGAAAGAACTTTCACTCATTGTACATACCGGTGTGAGAAAGATGGAATAAACACTAAAACTTCCCAATGGAAGTTTGCAGAATAACATGGAAGTTTTAGTTTAGATTGAAGGTACTGGTCTACAGGTTCTTGAAACCTCACAAGGAGGCTTTCATCCCTCAGTAGGAGCTAGATGTTAGGACTGAAATTGTACCTAATTTTTGTGTGTTTTTTCTCAAATTTTTAGTCCTTATTTACTTTTTATTTTGAACTGGTTTTAAGTTTAATGATTTTAAATGCCTTTAGGTTATTGTTTTGGTTTTAATTTATTTTAGCTTTTTCTAAGTTTTTATAGAAATGGATTATTAAGTATTATATATTTGTCAAAAGTCTACAAATGCTAATTTAAATTCATTCCAATGCTTATATATCCAAAGTCTAACCGTTAATTTTGAGTTGCTTTGTCAAATATTTTATGATGAGATATTCTTGTAGTGCAAAATCTAAGATCTATACACTAGAGCGCTACAGGAATCATGAATCATTGGAAAGAGTGGTCGATTGATGATATAGCATGGTCCGTTGCAATCGAGGATGCTGGGAGGTTTTTCAGACACATGTTAAATATATCATGACACATGTACAAAAACCTTGTTTAGTATATCATGACAAATGTATAAAGCTGTGTGAATATCATTGAGGAAATCGTGGATTTGAAGCACCATGATTTCTAATTTGGGGTTATGGATCTCAGGGTCACAGACACGTAGTTTGAAAATTCTTGAAGTTTCCCAAAGAAGTGAATAAGCCAAGTTACAGTATAGATATGGGGAAGAGTGGAAAGATTAACATGTTTGAGCCTACAGATATCAGTTGGGCCACAAATTTCCAGAATGTGCAGTGTTGTTTAGAGCAACAGGTGGTTTAGTTTCTTTGAGAAGATCACTGGTTTTAATCCTGAAGTTTCACATCATTTCTCCCAGAATTTAATTAATGGAACTGTAACATTTAATACTCTCAAATTTGAGCTCATGGAGGATTTGATAGCTGAAGCCATTGGTATCCCAATAGATGGAGAATCCTGGTTCAAGAAGATTCCTTTTAGTTTTGACCCTAATGATTTCTTACTGCTAGGAAACAAAGCCCTAGATTGGAGCAAAGGGGTTCATTTAGAAAATTTTAAGCCATAATGGAGAGAAGCAATTGGTATTGTATATATTTATATCACATGCGATGGCAGGTTTGCATCAGTACTTAAATATCATGTTAGATTTTTACAGCATTTGAATCAACAATCTAGGATGAATTTGCCTTTTTTTCTTTTAAAAAGTATCTAGAAGATGTCAAATAGAATCAAGGGACATTTTGACCATAAAAACCAGACAATATTTCACCATGGCTTGATCAAATTGATCATTTGTACAGTTTTGAAGAAGAAAAATAGAATCTGGGATCACTTCTTATTTTGGTCAGGCTTTACCAATGAACAGGGTGATCATGTAAATAAAATTTTGATCAATAAACAATTTGGTTTTGTTAAGATATTTAAAAAAGATGTGATTGAAGATTTAGTGCAAGACAACCTTCAGGAAGATAGTTCATGTCAAAGAGTTAGAGATCTTGGTAATGAGGATCAAGGAAAAGCGTTGGAAGATGAAAAAGAACATGTTTTGGAGTATGAAAAAATGGAGGAGACACTTGATTTGAATCATGAGGAAGATATTAGCTCAACAGTACAGAAGTAGAATTCTATATGTGTATAGGAAAGCTCAACTGAAGCTTCTTTTGCAGATGATTTGAAGGGTAATATTTTGCAAGTTCTAGTTTTAAAGGTAGAGAAGAAATATTTTATGCAGCTGGAAAGATCAAAATGGAGGCCAAAGACCAGAGCCACAAATAAGCTCAGATTAAATTTGAAAAGAATGATAAACCCTAAACTAAAAAATGAGAAGATTACAGTCATTCAAGATTATTCAAGTGAGGAAGATAATGGAAGTGAAGAGAATTTGAGTCCACAACAAAATTACATTCAAGAAGATCATTTAATATCACCTGAGCTGGTTCAAGAAAATCATGAAGTCTTAGAAGAGCATGCTACTCCTTTTATAGAACAGGGTATGAATTCAGGAGTCTCATTTGCAGAGAAAGCAATGGAGGATAGGAAGGAAGAAGATTTAATTTTTAAGAAGCTAAATATTCCATGGTTGTCAAACCAGGATTCAACATTGCCTGGAGAAGTGCATATGGATTCTAAAGTTGAAAATCTTAGGAAAACTCTGCAACAACATAAATCAAAATTTTTTTTTCTTAATGAAACTAATGACAGGATGGTAATGAAAAATGGGAGATTAAGAGAATATCTAGAAGATATTAATGCACATTATCAAGAATTGATAGTAGTGTTGAAAGAAGCATTGAAGAGGAAGAGAGAAATACAAAATTGAGCTAAAGATTTAGCCAAGCAAATTTAGAATTTAAACAAGCAGAATGAAATCTTATCAAATAGAGTTAAAAGTCTGGAGACAGAGGAGGAAGGAGCTAAGAAGAAGTCTCGTGCATTAGAAGGGATTGCTAGTCTAGCAGAAGCAACCAAGAAGTTATGAGTGCCATCTAATGTCCAGCTGTCAAGTATTTTGTTTTGTTGTAATGTGTACAAGGGTTAACATTTTGTTGTCTTTAAAGATTCGAAGTTAACACGTAATTATTTGTTGTAACTGCCTCGAGTTTAGACCCAAAAGATAGTTATGAAACAGTTATGAAAATGATTTAGTTTGTAAATGATAAAAGTAGGAAAGTTGAGTGGAATAGGGTTCAATTTTTGTTGCAAGAAGAGCTATAAAGCTAAGGACTTTTGAATGTATATGTTGACTGATACACGTGACTCTCATGTAAGTGTTGAAGACTGAGACTAATTTATATATACATATAAGCCATTTTATCCTCTATTGATTTTGTTTATGGCCAGTTTGACCACTCAACTTATGATTTCATTTCTTGATTAATGTTTTCATTCATGTGAATGCTCATATGTTGTGGACAAAACCAGTACCATGCTTGTGAATGTTTATGGTTTATATTTATATTTTATGCATTTATATCTTAGTTCTTCAATGTTACTTCATGATTCAGTACCTGTATTAGTTTGTTGATTGTTTACCTTCTTGTGAATGAACTTTCAAACCAAAAATTACAAAAAATAATTCCATTTTGCTTTTTGTTTTGAGATTGTGCTAGCTTGTTCCTTTTGTAGGCTAGGAACAATTTCTGGCACAAACATATCTACAAGATAAAACATGCTACTGATGGAAGTATTGAAAAGAACAAGGAAATATTTGTGGCTAGAGGATTCTCTCAAAAAGAGGGGATTGATTATGAAGAGACATTTGTTCTAGTAGCAAGGTACACTTCCCTCAAAACCATCATGGCACTTGCTTCCATGATGAAGTGGGATTTACACTAGATGGATGTAAATACAAATTAGGCTTACTAGTGTGATTGAGGAAGAGGTTTACATCAAACAACCACAAGGATTTGAAGTTGAAGATAGGGTGACTCATGTATGTAAATTGAAAAAAGGCTCTATATGGACTGAAACAAGCTCCTAGAGCTTGATATGGTAGAATAGATAGCTTCTTGACAAGCTTCATCTTTACCAAGAGTAAAGATGATCCTAACCTTTACATGAAGGTTATGGATGATGAACTAGTCATACTATTACTGTATGTGGATGATTTATTTCTGACTAGAAATGAGAATCAAATCACAGATTGCAAGAATAAGCTAGATGAAGAATTCGAGATGAAAGATCTAGGATTGATGCATTATTTCCTAAGGGCTGGAAGTGTGGCAGAGCCCAGATTGAATCTTTCTAAACCAGGGAAAGTATGTAGTAGAAATATTAAAAATATTTGATATGTTGGATTGTAAATCCATGTCCACACCCATGGGCACAAACCTAAAGTTGTTATCTGATGAGTCATCAGAGTTAGTGGACATGACTCAGTAAAAATAGATCATTGGGTCATCGATGTATCCGATGAATACAAGGACAAATATATGCTTTGTTGTGAACACCTTAAGTCAATATCTAGTTAAACCTAGATGGGTTCGCTTGATAGCTGCAAAGCATGTGATAAGATACCTAAAATGTATGATATACTTGGGACTTCACTATGGTAGATATCATGACTACATATTCTATGGATATATGGATTTAAATTGGGAAGGAAGTGTCGTAGATAGGAAGAGCACCTCAGGTGGATGTTATTGTTTGGGATCCACCACGAACTCATAGTTTAGTAAGAAACAGTCCAGTGTTTCTGTCAGCACAACTGAAGCAAAGTACATAGCAGCTTGCTCCATTAGTTGTGAAGCAATATGTCTTTAGAAATTGATGTCAGGACTATTTGACATGGAGTTGGAAACCACAGTGATTCTTTGTGACACAAGAGTTGCATAAAGATGACAGAGAATTCATTATTCCATGATAAATCTAAGAACATAGAAATTTGATACTTTTATATAAGGGATATGGTACAAAAGGGAGCTATAAAGATCCAGTATGTGAGTACCGATGAGCAAGTTGTTGATGTCCTAACTAAGCCTCTATCTCGAGTAAATTTTGAATATTTCTGTGACAATATTGGTGTAGTTTGAAAAGAATTTCCTCGCAAGGAGGAATACTGATGGGACTACAAAATTTCCTTGTAGGAAGGAATGATTAAGATATGGACCCTCTTCGGAAATGAAGACTAGGTCGAAGATATGAACCCTCCTCGGACAAAGGGGGAGCAAGTTGATAATATGGATCCTACTAGGAAAGGGGGAGTGATGATGATATTGACATCGATGATGGGATGACAGTGATGCTCCAGCATGATAGAGTCCAGATGCGCCTGAAGATCATAACAAGGTCCGACATTCACTTGTGAATGATAGTACCCTCTCTTGAGGATTGGAGGTATAACACTATGTTCATGAGAGTGGTCCTTACTAAGGATGGCCCTGCAGATGTTACTCTCATATGGAGAGTACCCACATTCATTTGTGGATGTTGTATAATAACACTCGCTTAGAGGTGGTACTAGCCTCAGTGGCAAGGATGCTCTATGATGAGTCCTCGCGGATGACAGGGCCGACATTTACATGCGGTTGAAATATGCTTTGCAGACATTACTCTTGTATGGAGAGTATACCTACATTTATATGTAGATTCCATAGAATAACACTCGCTTGAGAGTGGTCCTAGCCTTAGTGGTAAGGATTCTCTATGATGAGTCTTCATGGATGCCGTAGTATAACACTCACTTGGGAGTGGTCCTAGACTTGGTGGCAAGGATTTTCTACGATGAGGGCCGACATTTATATGGGGTTGAGACCTTCTCTGTAGACAATACTCTTGTATGGAGAGTATGCCTACATGTATGTGTAGATGTCGTAGTATAACACTCACTCAAGAGTGTTTCTAGATCTAATAGGCCAAGGATGGTCTACGATGAGTCCTTACAGATGACATGGCCTGCATCTAGGTGCGGTTGGGATCTACATTCAATTGGTAGATACTATGGACCCTCCTCATTAAGGGGGAGTAGGTTGATGGAGGATTGCATCATCCTTGGACCTATGTCCTAAAGTTATAGGGATTGATCATCCCATAAAGAGATCATGTGTGCTGCAGGTAGTGTGGCGACAAAGGATCAAGTAGATTGAAGTGTGGTTTCAAAGGGTCGAGAAGATCAAAGTGTTACTTCAAAGGATCGAGAATATCAAAGTGTTGTTGCAAAGGATATAAAGGATTGAATTGCTGCTGCAAAGGATCAAGAAGATCGAAGTGTTGCTGCAAAGGATCGCAAAGATCAAAGTGCTGCTGCAAAGGATTGAAGTGTTGCTGCAAAGGATTGAGAAGATCGAAGTGTTATTGTAGTGGATCGAGAAGATTGAAGTTTTGCTGCAAAGGATCAAAAGGATCGAAGTACTACTATAAAAGGATCAAGTGATCGTGTGATGAAGAATATGAAGTCATTGAAGAGTAACTATTCCAGTTATTGATTGTGAAAAATTATTATGACGTATAGATGTATTACCCCGATATTGTCTCTTGGTTCTCCTATAGTCTATGATGATGTTGGCAGTAGAATAACCTTATCGTTAAGGGGGAGTATTGAAATATTGTAAATTCAAAGGATATTCTAAATGTATTTCACTGATGTAACCCAAGGGAGATGTTATTATTCCTCTGTTAGGGTGCTACTATTGTAATTGGTCATCATAGAGTCATGAGGTAAAGACTCCATTACAATTTGGGTCATTCGTACCCTAATGAATAATATAAAATTTTGTTTTGAGTCTTCCTAGGTGAATTCATCCCAATCAGTTTAGTGGGGCTGACTTGTTTAGGGTAAAAGTCAATTGGCTCAATGTGTATAAATAGAATATTTGTTTTTTTTTATTTGAACACAGATTCACTCATGTGTGTAGCACATAGGAGAGAGAGAGAGAGAGAGAGAGAGAGAGAGAGAGAGAGAGAGAGAGATCAAAAAAGGAGTATAATACATGTTTTGGGGTTATATCTTATACATCTTATATAAAGGAATTTTTGTTGGGTTTTCTTCCCCTTGAGGATTTCCCAGGATAAATACTGTGTCTATCTTGTGATTGTGTTTCTTTCAGTGATTATGCATATGCTATTGTTGTGAATTTGGTTTGAAAACTAATGATATCTAGTCTAGCATATGAAATCCTAACAATTATGAAAAAAAAAGCTTGAAAGAAGAAAGAAGAAACCAACAAATGTTGGAAAAGAAAGAAAAATAAAATTGTGCATCATCCCTTAAAATCTCTTTCAATAATGAATACAATAGAAATAAAAGGGATGATAACAAGCCGAAATATGACTTCCTCCATTAGAACAACATGAATAAAGATGGAATGCCATCAAGAAGACTCTCCATAACTAGGTACCAAAGTATCTTTTCGGGTTATTATTTTTCTTGCAATAATTTTGGGCATAAAGCCTGCAAATATTATGCAAGAAATGACTATATGAAAATTATAAGTACCTATAAAGCCTCCAAGGATTATTATGTCAACAATGAATTAAAAAACCCTCATAGGGTTGTTGACAATCTTTTTGTCCCTTTGAATTATGACATTGAATGCTATAGATGCAATGACTTTTGGCATAAAGCCTATGACTATAGAAGCAAGATGAGGCTTGCTTTGCAACATGCGACTGTGAATACCCTTACCAATCATGGAAAGGAGTATACAAAAGTGTAGAAAAGGAAGCTAGAAAAACAAAACATAAAAGAATGTGAACTAGCATTGTGTTCCCAAAGTAATAGAACCCAATATTACATTGGTGGATGCTCAAAGAATATGAGTGGGGACAAGAACATATTTTTCTGTCTTAAGAAGGAGAAGGTAGGAAATGTCACTTTTGGAGATGATGGCTCCACTAAAATTGTTGGAAAATGTACATACAACTTTGGGAAAAAGATGCTAAACCGGAAAATATTTTACTTGTTGAAAATATGAAATGTAATCTTCAAGTGTGAGATAAGTGTGTGATCAAGGACACATTCTTACCTTCAATTCTAAAGAATGTGGAATAAGAAAGGAAGGTTCGACCAGTTAAGAAAATATTCAAATATTTGAATGGTATGTTGGACTTTGGATTATGGTATCCAAAATGTGAAGAAAATTGAAAACATACAATGATTCCAATTGGGCTAGCTATATAGATGATAGAAAAAACACAAGTGGGTGTGCATTCTTCTTAGGAAATTGCTTGGTATACTAGTTGAGAAAAAAACAATCTTTAATCTCTTTGTCCATTGTCGAAGAAGAATATATTGTAGAGACAACCTGTTGCACACAAGTCTCATGGATGAAACAAACATTAAAAACATTTAGGTAGAATACAAGAAACCAATCTCCATATTATGTGATAATACTAGTGCGATAAGCATTTCTAAGAACCCTATTATGCATTCAAAAACAAATCACAAACCAACAAGTACCATTTTCTAAGAGAACAAGTTACAAACCAAGTTGGTAAATTAGATTATGTGGTTTCAAAGAAACATTTTGCAGATATATTTACATAACCACTTCCCATAGATACATTTGAGTATCTTGGAAAAACATTGGGAGTAATTCCCATTTATAATTAAATTACAAAAGCCTCATCAAAGTTGGAAGAAAGGAATACTGAAGGGAAATTGTGAATAACAAAGGCTCCCATTTTAGACAGCAGGTAAGTACCTAGATAGGGAGAGAGAATCAAGATAGTGTTCGAAAGAAATAAAATAAAATAAAAAATAATACACTGACATGGGAAGCAACACTGCCAATTATTTAAAGAAGAAAATAAAATAGAGATAAGGGAAGCATTCCTTTGTTCCTAATATATCAGGAAAAACAATTATGAAAAAGGGGAGAGTCACAAGCTAAATACAATGGACATATCAATGGCATCCATGAAAATCAATCATTAGATACATATAGGGGGAGTGTCTCTTGTCATCGATATTAAAGGGGGGGGAGTAAGAAAGTAAAACAAAAGTATAGGAGAACATGAAAGTCAATAAGCATAAATATAGGGGGAGCTACCTCAACAAGTTGTCTCAGAGACTTGAACACATAGTCAAAGGGGGGGATTATTGAAGTCATATTTTACTAGGTTTTCGTCAATGACAAAGAGGGAGATTGTTGAAGTATGATTGTCAATGATGTCAAAAAGATTGAAGTGTAGTGTCATTAATGTTAATATAAAAGAGAGAGAGATGGTGGAAGAAGTATGAAAGAGACCAACTAATTCCCAACTACTGAAACTAATGCAATCATATATGTTGGTTCAGCGATTGACTATCTCAAGGCTCAACATTCCACATTGAAAATCAACACACCCTACTCACCTACTGAAACAAAAATGCAAGGTTTTACTACTAGACTCAACTACAGGAATACAATGCCCCACTACAAGAATTCCAGTAATCATATAGTACTATAGAAACTCATCTCAACTATAGGAATTGCAGAAGGCAACTATCAGAATTACAAAAGATAAAATCCAGTAACCAAATAATTGGTCGACTCATATTCTTGTGATGGGTCCACAAAGTGTTTATCAAATGTGAAATGGTAAGCTTACAACCACTATTCTTCATGGGTCCACAAGTTTGCTCGAGAGTCCATGAACATAAGAAATTACCAAAATCTCAAAGAGATGCATTTAGTTCCGACAACTGTATACTATTAGCAGAACACGTCTTGATTATTGGAACCACAAAGTGCATTTTAATTTGTTAGAATTGTAGAACATGTATTACTAGGAAGAGCTACATGAGTTCTGCTAATTCTCCAACATTGTTAACATTCATTCCTATAGATTGCATATTAGTTGGATTGGACATTTTTCTTGAAAATAAGGACATGAATTGTGCTCAATTCCAGCTCGAGATGAATGTTGGCTTACATAAAGAACATGACTTGAAGTTTATGATTTAACATCTCCATGACCAATTCGACCTCTAATTGAATAGAAATGGAATGATGTTTATACCCATTATTGGTGGTATATTACCCATGAAATGGACTCACATTGCCTATGAATGGGTCAACCCTTCCAAATAATTCCCCATGCCAAACGAACTAATAAGTGTCGAGACAAATTGATGAATCGTATAAGTAAAAGTGACTTGACGCATTTCAAGTGTGTGAAGAAGGTGCTTTGATGTGTGTGTGAGATAAAGGAGGAGTTGTGATGGAAATGAAGTGATCTTAGGAACGCACAGTATGAAGTATGGGACATACAAATTTGTCTTTGAGTGAAATAGTCATCTACGGGAAGAAAAAGGATAAGGATCAAATTCTAGGTCTAATTGCAAATGTGCAAATCATAGAGGAAAATTTATAATGAATTTTTGGCTTTGATTACAAGAATACAAATCGGTGTTGTATCTATGGGTGTAACATGGATAAATATTCTCTTTTGGACATGAGTTATAGAAACTATAGGAAGTAATGCTATAAAAACTATAGAAAATAGTGTTACAAGAATTGCAGGAAGTATTGTTACAACAAACAACAGGAATAGGGTGGCTAGGTAAAGAAAGACAGAGGATTGGTGTCCTCATCTTCTTGACAAGTTGGTGCTTGTAAATCAGGGGGTTAGTGCTTCCTTCAAGTTGGTGCTTGTAAATCAGGGGGTAGGTGCTTCCTTCAAGTTGGTGCTTGTAAATCAGGGGATTGGTGCTTTCTTCAAGATGGTGCTTGTAAATCATGAGACTGGTGTCTCCTTTGGGTTGGTGCCCATAAATATTATAAACAGGTTGGTGTCTATAAGAAATATTTTATCTTATGGTTTTATTAAACTAAGTTTCCATATCAATATTAAGTGTACTATGCTTTGATGTTGATGAGATTGATAAATTTCCATGATTATTGATGTTAAAAATTGTTAAATGTACATGATATTGATTCACCACCCCCCCTCTTAGTATCATTGTGTGTTCCAACATTGAGTGTTATAGAAATTTGTTCCCTGCAGAATTGAGAAACCATACCTCAACCGAAACTAAATCAACAACTTAAAGTGCTCCTCCTATCACTAACACTACCTTCCCAATTAGAATTTTAAAAATCTTGCGGCACAACCTATTCATTACCAACATACCTTAGCCAAAATGTACTATGACCTTTAAGTTCCAGAGCATGTGTTTTGTAGCGACCCAATGAACTAGCTTGGGGTGCACCATGTACTAACTTGAGATGTTGATTACAAAACAAATTCCAGACTTGGTACTTACCAAATTCATGAGGAAACCTACTAACTATCTATAAACAAATGTATCAAAAAATAATAATCATAATCAACAAAGGAGAGTCATGTTTTCTACCATAGGATTAGCCATGGGCTTGCAATCCATCCTCTAAAATATATTTAGAATCTCGACTGCTTACTTACCAATCAAAGAAAAATTCATTTGGATGTTGCCATCGTTCTTGAAACATAAATAGTGCTTCAAGCCAATATTATTCATGTGAAATTATCTCACCATCTCTACCTTGCACCATTCTAGGTATAAGATTGTATAAATACAAGACTAGAGCAACCAGATTAGAATGATCAACCAAACATTAAAGATTGGAATATGAATATGTCTTCATGAAACCCAAACATCAAATATATTCATCAATCCTGGAGTATCATGCTCTTGGTTCCCATTTCAAACCAAAGGTCCTTCTTCAACTTGCAAACATGGGTTTCATACTCATGCACCTCAAAGCCTCTTAGTTGGTTTATGTATACCTCTTCCTCAAGCAAACCATTAGAAAATGTTGTATTTACATCCATTTGATATAAACCATAATCAAATATTGTTGCTAAGGACATAATGAACCTAATAGTGGTGTTCAATAGTAATAGGAGAAAATGTCTCCTCATATTCAACTCCCTCTTTCTGGGAGAATCCTCTAGTCACAAACCAATATTTGAATTATTCTATGCTACCATGTTGCAATATGGTTGACTTTGTACAACCACTTAGATTCATTCAGTGACTTCCCTTATGGTATAGCTCTAATATCTTGAAGGTAAGCCCCAGACATTGGTTTATTTTCTTGATTTGCATTGTTGAGATGGTATTGTGTGCTAGGACGATGGACACCCGATGATATGGATTTTATTTTAATTGCAATAATCAGTATTATTATTTATATTTTATTAGTATTATTTATTTTATTATAATTAAAACTAATAATGACACAACATGACAACAACATTATTGGGGGATTCTGGAATGTCTTGTAAGAAGGGGTTGGGGTTAGGAGTTGTAGCTCCCCCTAAAATTACTCTTGGCCAGCTAATTTCTTTAATTCAGGACTATGGGGGTCCAAAAACACATAATTAGATCCATGCATGCAGTTGCATGTAGAATCTGCGCCCCTAGCTAAGAATATTCCTCATCTAGTTATCAGTGGGGCCTACTTCCACTTCACACACTAACTATGCACCTATTAGACTAAATTTGGTCAAGGATTGCACCCAATTTTGAGTCAATTTAGTTAATTTAAGTTAAATTAGTTAAATTGATTCACTGTCAGTTAATGCTAGTTAAATTGAGTTAAGTGGAGTTAATGTCGGTTAATTTTAGTTAATATAGAGTTAATGTCAGTTCATTTCAGTTAAATTGAGTTTAATTGAGTGTGGGAATTTAATTTTGAGTTAATTTAATTAATTTAAAAGACTAGTAGTTAAATTGAGTCTTTATTTTAGTTACACTAGTGAAACTAGTTGTCAATTAAGTAATTAAATATTATGTTTAATTAATTAAGTGCCCAATCAACTAAGGGCATGGGAGTTATCAAGAGATAATTTGAGTTAGTTCTTGTAAAATTGAGTTTTCTCCAGTGCATGGGAGTAATTTATGGGTGATTAAGAGTCATTCAAGGGGGTTTTCAGAGCGAAATTGATGAATTCGAATTAGTCATGCATAGAAAGTGTCTCTGTAGTGTTTTAGAGTTAGTCTCAGTGAATTAAATTTTTTCAATGAATACTTGAATGAGTCAATGAGTGGCGATTAGAAATCCCCAGTGAGTTGGGAGTCCTTTCTCAGTGGTCTAGATTTAGAATTTTGGAGGAAACTTGAATTGGGAAAAATGATTCAAATTGTTGAAGGAAGCCATTCATTCATTGTTGTGCAGGTTGAGGAACACATCAAAGAAGGGATTTGAGGAAAATAGTGAATGCCAAGAGAGAATTGGTTGATACTTGCACTGTTTTTTACAATGATTATGTCAATTGATCTGGGTTATCAATGTTTTCTAGATGCCCTAGTCGGGATCTGAAGGTATTCCAAGTTTTTTTGTTCTCTATGAAGATAATTCTCTAGTAGAGGTTTGTATTTTTTGATCAGGATGATCATATTTATTCTTGATTTCAAATGCTCTAGTGGGGGTTAACATTAATAATTTGACCCAGGTGGTCGAAAGAGTTGATTCAAGAGATCATCCAATAAGAGAGGGGACAATCCTATGTGGATATCTCTTCCTAGTTGCACTAGGACCTAAGGGAGACGGGGACAATCCCAGATAGGTGTCTAGGGACAGTTTCTCTCATGCATTGAATGCTCTAGTGGGGATTTGAACTGATAAAGTGACCTTAGAGGTCAAAACTGTTGTTTGAGACATTATCCAACAAGAGAGGGGGGAAATCCCGTGTGAACATCTCTTACTAGTTGCACTAGGGACCAAGGGAGAATGGGACAATATAAAATAGGTTTCTAGGGATATTTCTCTCAATATTTGAATGCTCCAGTTGGGATTCAAATTGAGAATGTGACCTTGGAGGTCATAGGTGGCATTCTGAGAGAGGGAAAGAATCTCAAAAACCACCAGAGCTTTCCTTTCTGGGAGAGGGGGACAATTTAAAGAAAATAAGCATACCAGCCTTAGAATTATTTAGAAGAGACATTATCATACATGATTCTAGAACCTCAACTCAATAATATCTTTCAATGAGAAAACACACGTCAGTAAAGATAATAGGTTGGAAGGAATTGTCATGTTTCCGCCAGTTGCACACTGATAAGATAATTTATTCAACCTTTAAATTCGGTATTGATTATTATGATGCATTAGAAAGGTTGCATGAGCATAATTAATTCTAAATTTAAAGGTATATTTGTCATATAATAACTCCCTTGTGGATTAGCAGCTTCACGATAAATCTGTACTTCTTTGTGCCAGTATTTGCACTGTAAATTTGTAATTGGAATGCTAATCATGAAATATGATATATAAGTGATTTTATGGATGATTATTGTTGCTAGGGTTTTATCCCTAGCTTGTACGAATGAGTACCTACTAAGGACAATGGATTCCTTAGTAGCAGTTCAATGATATATGAATTAAACAGCTATAACAGAATTAAAAACT
>LPNX010782507.1:85401-98311 GCA_001517045.1 Pseudotsuga menziesii
GTTTGAGGCAAAAAAGCGCGATCAGACCGCGGGGTTTGAGGCTGACAGACGCGATCGAACCGCGGGTTTGAGTCCGACAGACGTGGTCGGGCCACGACTTCGAAAAGAAAAGACGCAGCCGGGACGCAGGAAAATGGCTGGCAGGTGCGGTCGGACCGCAGGTTTGAGGGAAACAGGCACGGTCGGGCCGCGACTGTGGGGCTGAAAGAAAAAACGGAAAATAAAATTGCAAAAAATAAACCAGCGGAGTCGCCAAAACTGTTGCTAGGGTTTTAGCCCTAGCTTGTACGAATGAGTACCTACTAAGGACAATGGATTCCTTAGTAGCAGTTCAATGATATATGAATTAAACAGCTATAACAGAATTAAAAACTAAATTTAAACATTCATGAAGAAAAAACAGTAAATAATAAATAATGATCTTTATTGATGTTACCTCCGGTGTGGAGGTTGGTGAAGTCCGTTGCGCTGGTCCGATGTCGGTGGCTTCGAGCTTCAAGCTGCTTCTTCTCTTTCTCCAATGGTGGAAATGGGCCAAAAGGGGCTCTCACGGTGAAAGTAGCTTCAATGGTGAGCTAGGGTTTCACGAGCAATTTTGGCAGAGGCAGGATACTTGTGATTGTGGATGTGGAATAAGGGGTTTCCACCCCTTATTTATAATTGAAAACCATGCGGTTTTAGGGTTAGGGTTTCAGCTATTTATGGTTTTTTCCTCATTTCCTCATTATTTTATATTTTTTCTTTCTTTTTGGATATTTTTGCTTTTTTGGAGGAATTTTGGATATTTTTAGCTGAAAAGAGGGTTTTATGGCCTTTTGGAGGCATTTTAAGCCTTTTGGAGGCTTTTTGCATGGTTTTATGGGTTTTTTATGGACATATGGTAGGAAAATGGACAAATGGGCCATGTAATGGGGCAGATGAGGCAGTGAACCATTTTTGGGTGATAACAATTATGATTGATATGCATTAGTTTTACACTCAATATTTAAATTAGATATATGTGAAAAGAAATGATTAGCAATAGTGATGTTATGAATTCTTGCTTTTATCCCAATTAACGGGATTTGCTTGAGGATGAAATGTACAGTAATTAGTTATGGTCTTACCAATTAATTGAGGATGATATGGGCTGTCATGTGGCTGAACATGACATCACAATATCAGGTTATGAATGAGTTAAAATAAAATACTTATAATTGCATTCATATTTAGAAACTATGTACAACTTTTCTATGTTGGTAGAGGTTGTTTTCAAATACTAGAAGAGATAGTTTTAGTAGTTCAATGTTTGTGAAATTTGAAAAGTTCAGGACCGATATTTTGGACATCCATACAATATTTATGATTATTACCGCATCTGACTCATATTTGGGGTTTTCTTATGTTATAATTATGCAAAATAGTTATTAACTAGCTGTTTGTTTTCCTAGTTAAGATTAACCTGACTAGTATAATGAGAAAAATTAAATTATGAACCACATATAAGATATGATTATATGAACTTATCCACTGTGCTAAATATAATCTCATCCCTCTTTATCTCTAAAGAGAGCCCATATACCCTTCCTTACCAAGTGACATAGGTTGGGTATGTTACACTAAGAATTGCCTGCTACACATCATTCTTCATGATAGAGTTGCACTTCTTCATCATCTCATATTGCCAAAATTGTTGACCTATTTCCTCCTAAAATCTAGAATGCTCTGTATTAATGATGGAAGACATTAGTGCCACATATTTTGGAAATTTCTTGTGAGGATGACTTAATATGAAATCATAAGAACTCCAACTTTCTTCTGCACGTTCTGTAGTGTCTGGGTAAACCATTTAGGATTTCTAGCTAAACTAGATGGTAAAGAGGAACCCCTTTAAACTTTGGGAACTTGGTGATTTGAATTTGATTTTTCCAATTTTTGCAGATCAACCTTCAGGGTAGCAAGCTCTTCTACCTACTCGGTGATTTTCAGAGGTTTTTAAGACTTGGAGGACCATGCATCCCCATAATTCGACATATTTTCTCACAATTACCTTCTGCTAATATGGAATGTAGACAATGTAATCTTTTTAGGTTTCACTGTAACCCACAATGATAACGTTCAAACTAGAGGGTTATTTCTTGGTCCTTTTCATTAGGATATGAATGTAAATAGGACGAATAAAAATATGGGGATGTCCTACTTGAGGTTTCTCACCTATGCATGCCTTCTTTGGTGTCTTGTCCTTAAACACTTTGTGAGGATATATATAAGACATGCTTCTTACCATAGGAACATGGGTAGTTCTAGATCATGCATCATATATTTGGCTATCTCTATGATGCACTTGTTCTTTCTCTCTGTAGCCACATTATGCTCAATGAGGGTTGTAGGACACTACCAACTCCTTCTTGATTCTCGCTTCATTGAAAAAATGTGTCAAACTCATTGAAGGTATACTCCCCTCCATTTCCAAACTTTAATAAATTAATTATCTTTCCAATATAATTTCCTACAAGATCCTTAAACCCTTGAAGATTCTTAAAGACCTCATCCTTGGTTTTCATGAAGTAAATCCAGGATATTTTAGAGAATCATCAATAAAAGATACATCATAAAAGTTTCCTAATAAGGAAACTAAATATATGGGTCCACATACATTTGAGTGGATTAGGTCAAGACTCTCTCTTGACCTATTCCCGCTACTAGGAAAAGAAACATTCACTTGCTTGTTAAGTGTATAGCCCTTGTACATTTTTTTATTCTCAACCTTGAAGTATGGAAAATGTTGCAAAAATGTTCTTCAAGGTCGGCAACGCTCCATAGTTCAAGTGACCTAGTCCCTTGTGCCAAATATCACACAAGTTGTTATTATCATGCATTGGAGCTTCACAAGATCCCCTTGTAACTTGTATAGACCATTCTCACAAACACCTCAAACCAACACTTGATCAAGATCCCAATATTTATTCTAGATGAGGATTTGTTCATCCTTAAACTTAGTCGTATATTTTATATATTCCATCACTGAAATTGAAAGGATATTTTTAGTTAACTTGGGTACATACAAAACACTAGTAGGCTCATGGATATCACTTGATGGCATATGGAATGAGATAAATCCTACTCCTATAACTTGATAGGTGGCATTGCTACCATGTTCCAGTAGGCATGCTCACCTCCTACTCCTAAAGTGTGTTAAAGGCCCTATTGTTAGAGATCATATGTTTGGAGGTTCCACTGTCCACAACCTGATCGACACAAAACATGGTGTTAGATGATAGGCATTAGATCATACAAAAGTATGTTAAAGCTTGGATGAAATATCACACTCTCTATGTAATATCCTCTGATTCATAAAAATTTAATTGTAATATTATATTTTAGATTGTACATTCTGAAACATTATCTGCGATGGTAAGTTATAGACGGTATGTTTTGATGGGTTTGGCTGACTATGGTGTCTGCCCAAACGGTCCCTAGAGGACAGTTGTAACAACTACATTTTTCCTTTGATGAAAATCTGAATGAAAGGGACAAGCCACGTTAAAGATAAGACTATGTGTGAAAGGGTGGGAGACATAGAGCAGTAAGCCTCAAGAAAGTACATTAGGCACTGGAAACACCTTAATGGCGCCGAAAAGACCCTGGAGAAAGCAGGACGCAGTGGTTGATGAGGATTTAATGGTGAATGGACTGTAGCTGGGGAATGAGATCGGACAGACCTTGGAGAATCAGGGGATGCAGTGGTTTATGGGGATTCCTTAGGTAATAAACCGCAACTACAGAAGTAATACCTAGGAACTATAAAATAGCATATGCGAGGAGGCATGAAGCTGCTGATTATGCTGGGAATGAATGAACTCTTGTTGTGTGAGCACTCTATGAAGTGTTAGGAAAGGGTTGAGAGAAACACTTGTTGTGTGAGAACTCTGGGAAGTGTTAGGAAAGGGAATTTCTTCATGGAAACATAACAGAGGTTAACTATCTCTGCATTTGGCACGCATAGTTGAGATCGGGGGTGATTGAGGACAGAGGACATATGTGCCTAAAATATAGTTGGGTGGAATTTTGATGTCCCGTTTTCATTGTGGATTGATTTACCAATAGGTTCCATTATTGGGATTTCATTATTTATTTATTTTTCTGAAAACTATCAAGCTCAAAGTATGTTGTGTCTATGTAAACATGTGTTTCATTATCAATAGAATGATAAAGAACAACTTTAGATTTATTGATGGGAATGATGCTTATGAATGGGTGTACTCATACATTTTTTTGCATGATTTTTCCTTGCAATTGGTAAGATGGTAACTAAGGGAATCCCTATGTGTGTATGAATGTATGTTTCAATGTTGTGGAGATGATAAAGGAAGCTTTAATTTTGTTGATGAAAGGATTGTTCATGACCTGGTGTAAGCCCATATGGCTATGTTTGTGTTTGTTGTGTAGTGCACTAAGGGTGTGATACCCTACTTTGTGAAGAGTGGATGTGACTTCATTGGACGCATAGATCACTGAAATGTACTTAACCTACTTTGTTTGATGAACTGTAATTTGTATGTTGATATAGTCCCCTTAAGGAAACAAACAATAGGATAGTGTAAATATTCAAGTAGACTTTACTACGGTTATACTCTCCTGCATTTTACATCTGCTTAGTATTTTTGGTATTCCATGCATTTTTCTTAAATTCATGGAGGCTAGAAGCTTGGTTATAGAGTCAGAATGCATTTGACTTAAGTGGATTTCCGCACCCCCGAGTCCGCTGCGGAAGGAGGAAATCATAAAATAGAAAAGAAAATAAGGGAAAATGTTGGTTTTCTGCATCCCGGACTTTGCTTGCGGAAGGCGGAAGGTGGGAGGCATAAATTGGAAACCAAAAAAGAAATAAGGCAAAAATGTTGGCTTTCCGCTACTTGAAGTCTGCCCACAAAATACAGAAGGTGAAAAATAGAAATTGGTGAATTTATGAGTTTCCACCTACCGAAATCTGCATTCTGGAGTACGGAAGGCGAAAGACGGGGTTAAAATAACTATAAGGAAATTTATGAGTTTCCGCCTACTGCAATATGCATTCCGGAGTACGGAAGGTGGAAGGAGGAAGGTGTAAAGTTGAAAGAATTATAAGGAAATTACAAGTTTCCTCCTACCACAATCTGCATTCTAGAGTATGGAAGGCATAAGGCGGAAGGAAAAATGTTAAAAGAATTTATAGGGGAAAGTTATGACTTTTCGCCTACTGCAATCCACATTTCGGAATATGGAAGGCAGAAATTGAAAGAAATATACGGAGATTTTAGGATTTTCCACCCACCACAATTTGCATGGTGAAAAGCAGAAGGAGGAAAACAAAAAAGGAAAATCATAAAATATTGAGGTTTCTGCGACCTGCCAACCGCAATGGAGGAATGCGAAAGGTGTAAAGAATAAATCCTATAAATATTTTAACTACGGAAAGGACTATTGCAGGAACAATCAAGCATATGAATGAATGATTAAAGGAAGAATTCATGGCCATTCCTTATACAAAATAAATTTTTTATGCATGCTAACAGGTTATATGGGTATGTTACATATGGCATCAGAGCCACGGGTTTCAACCCTGTCGCCTTTTGGGAACATCTAATTCCGTTGAATTATGGAAAGTTTTGTTCTAATCATAACAATTTGTGTTGGAATGTTTTGTGTACAAAATGAGCTGTACTGTAACGGGGTACAACAATGGCCTCACAAAATGAGAATGCAAATCGATCTAAAGAAGGTGTGCCAAAACCACATACATCACAACTAGAGCAAGAACACTTAGAAGCGAGTCAAGTACTGGAAATGATGGAAAAATTGATCATCGAAATACAAAGCTTCAAGGCAGATAGTGAGCAGTTGAAGAAGACTCAAGAGAAGTAGCAGGAGATAAATGAAATAGTACTGCAGAGTTTGCAAGAGAAAAACAATGGGGAAAAACCCCAAACAGAGATTGGAAGAGATTCAGAAATTCAAGAAATTGTCAAAAGAAAGGATAGTTCCTCAATAGGAATCAAAATTATAAGAATCAAGTTAATTCGGTTGGAAAAGGAAGATCGATCATCTGGAAGGAGAGCTTAAAATCGTCACGTCCCCAACCCTCTACTCGACGGAGAATACGTGACTAACAGCTAACATTCCAGGTAATCTAGCCCCATGAACATAAAATAAAATGCATTGAAATTAAACATACATAGATGCATACATGATCATCAAAAAACAGAAGCAATCTCATTGATTCACATCATTTAACATGTTCATATGGATTTATAAAACAAACACAGTTGTAAGGATTTAAACACAAGAATATTTATCTTAGAAGAAGCTTGTCCCACAACCAGCTATGTCGTTGCAATGTTCCACCCATCCATAGGACAGTGTGCTCATAAATCGCTCAGCAACAATGCCACCCCCAAGCTGGGCATGATTCCACAAGGAATAAGGGAAACACTAACAGGCTCACACATAGCTAAGGATACACAAAACTTAGCCAAGCCAACACAGTTGGGTTTATCAGGCTAACAAGGAGCTGGAAAAGTTGGATGCTAAGATAGTGAGATCAATCCAAGAGCTATGGAAACCTACACCAGAACTAGCTTGACTTTTAAAAAATCCACACACACCCAACACAAGGAAGAAACCCCTTCTCTGCTACACAGTCCATTGGGCTATGCCTTCCCTTCCAGTGCTATTTAGGGGGTGTAAAGAAGAAAGCCATCCTCTAGCTCTGTCTATGAGGCTCCTGCACACACTAGGTTTATCAAGCAGGCTCAGACCCCATTTCCACTCTAAAAACAATTCAACCAAAACAACAAAGGCATACACAACAATTTATAGATCTGGGATTGATGAAAATCGACTTGGGAGCCAAAAATGAATTTGCAGATGGGTAAAACAACCCCCTTAGCAGCAATTCAAATTCCAAATTCATTTATGGCCCTAATGTGGCCAAAACGAACTCAATCAGCCCTAAAATTCGTGGCTTTGTCCCCCCCATTGGCTTTGCATTAGAGGAAATTTGAGGTCTAAAATGGGCCTCCTAAGGAAAATAATAAAATAATAGTTATTAATTTTGGAGGAAGAATGAAAAAAACTACTTTTTTGTTCATATTTTCGACATATCTCCCTATTTTTTTATTCAAATTCTGAGTGGGAGAGCTCATTGGATGTGAAATTAAATTCTGCATCCAACGAGTACCCACATCGCATACTTTTGACAGACCCCGCTACCCAAAAAATAAGAAATACCTAAAAACACATTTTTTTAGGTATTTCTTATTTTTGGGGTAGCAAGGTCTGTCAAAAGTATGCGGTGTGGGTACTCGTTCGATGCGGAATTTAATTTTTCATCCAATGAGCTCTCCCACTCGAAATTTGAGTAAAAACACAAAGAGATATGTCGAAAATACGAACAAAAAAAATAGTTTTCTTTTATGACAAATATGTCAATTCAACCATTATGGTTGATTCGTTTTATTTAAATTCTATTGGTTCTTGAATTCCAACTCACAAAATTTATTGTTGCCGTGTTTTCTTATAAGGCCTATTTTAGACCCCAAATTTCCTCTAATGCAACTCTGAGCACGAAATTCCCCAACTGTGAAGAGGTGGAAACAACACAAAAACGCCCAGGAATGATCCCAACCACTGAAAATTAACAAAAACACTTCCCAACCCTGGGAAAAATGAAGAACACAACAAAGAACGTGAATGGTGAATTCCAGGAGCTCCAAAATCATGGGGAAGACAAAAAAACGTGAATCATTTCACACACAGGAAGTTCTGGATGCCTGAGAAAGCTCAAGTGAAGGAAAAATGGTGAGGAAAACATGCCAACGTGAAAGCATGGTAGAATGGCTTACGTTTTTTGGTTTTTGCTTGCCCAAGGAGTCAAAACGTGTTTCCCAAAAACTAATGGCTTCTCCAATTCGAATTTGGGCTGTAATACCTTGCCCATCCCATGCAATAACCAACTCAACCAACTTCTGGCAGTAATAAATGATTGGGTGAATAAGACAAGAAAGGTAGTTGACAGTTTTGATGGGTTCTTCTTTGAAATTTGGCTTTTCCCCATTGGCCCCAAAGGTTTGAATATTCCGCCCCCCCGCCTTATCCTTAGGAAATCATGCCCCCATCTCATTATTTGTTGCATTGACATAGCTGGTTGTGGGTTTTTAATTAAATTGCCTATTTACATGATGTTCAAAATTATGATGTGCTGGCTAGCACAAAATACCATCGCAATGAGTTTAATTGTTGGAACATAAAAACGATAATCCATGGTGGGGCATTTTTCTATAGTTCCACACCACGATTAATTACAAATATACATCATATACATTTAATGAAAACAGGGTCAAAATCGGGGTGTTACAAAAATGATCAAGCCAACTAGCTTCAGTGGGGAATCCAAGACCGGAGAAGAAGCAAAGGCTTGACTGCTAGAAATTAAGAAGTACTTTCAAATCTACAATTACTATAGAAACATGAAGGTAATAATGGTCGTTTACAATATGAAGGGAAGGGCCAACATTTGGTGGCAAGACCTGAATATTTCCTAGGGAATAAAGGAGAAGAACCTAGAATGGCTAGAGTTCAAGAAGCTCTTCAAGAAGCAATATCTGTTAGAAAGCTACTATGAGAGAAAGACCAAGGAATTGTATGAGTTAAATCTTAGCCAAATGAGTATAGAGGACCTGATTAACAAATTTCTTAATCTGTTGCAGTCCGTGCCTTATATTAAAGAAGAAAAAGTGAAAGTACAAAGGTTCTTGAGTTGTTTTCCATGGTATTTTAAGGACAAAATTGAGTTCGACAATCCCAAAACCTTGGATGAAGCCTTAAGAAAGGCAAGGTTGTGTTTTGAGCAGTATAAACATAGGAATGACCTCTCCAAGGTCTGGAAGGGTAAGGAACATGAAAGTTTCAATCAACGGAAGAAGGGCTTCCATCCCCCACACTTCAAGAACATGCCAAGGAATCTGCAAGGAAATTCCTACAGCAAAGATGGACAACCTCCACAAAAGAACTATAATTCTATGAACCTTGGACCATAGGGGACTGTGGGAGCCCCTAAAGAACCCGTGAAGTGTTGGGAATGTGGGGAGCCTCACCTGCGAAGGAACTTCCCACACCTAAACCAATCAAACAAGGTTTTCCACATCCTGTAAGAAGCTTCCACTATTGGGGAAGTTGGAAAAAGTCACCACCATATTAATGCAGCCTTGGAAAATTGGCAAGCAGACTACCAATATGAAATTGTGGAGATTGAAGATACCATCTCTAACCGAAATATTTCTATACTAATGGATCCAGTGGCTACTTTGAGTTACATCACTCCCAAGGTGATGGAGGATTGTCTGCTTTCCAAGGTAAGGCATGCAAAACCCTAGTCAGTCCAATTGGCCACTGGGGCAAGGAAAAAGGTAACTGAGTTTATTGTTGATTGTGAAGTTAAAATAAGGAATCATGTGATTAGGATTAATATGAATGTTTTTCCTTTAGGGTCGTATGATATGATTATTGGCATGGAATGGTTAGCAAATCATAAGGTAATATTGAATTGTTTTGATAAAAAATTCACTGATGTGGCAAAGGATCAAATTGTTAGGAAGGTAGAAGGTGTCATTAAATATGTTTCCTTAAGACAAATCTCTTCCATGCAATTAAATAAATGTATGATAAAGGGCTGCAAGATTTATGTGGTGTGGGTCTATGACCTTCTCATTAGCAAAGGTAAAACACAAGAAAAAGACCACCCTATCTTAAGCAAGTTCATGGATGTGTTTCTAGAAGAGATAACAGGACTACCTCCTCAACGAGAAATAGATTTCTCCATTGAGATTGCACCTGGGTCTGCACTTGTATCTAATATTCCTTACTATATGAGCATCCCTGAGTTAACTAAATTGAAAATTCAGTTACAAGAGTTGCTAGACAAGGGTTACATCAGACCCAGTGTGTCTCCTTGAGGAGCACTAGTTTTATTTGTTAAGAAAAGGGATGGGACTCTAAGAGTGTTCATAGATTATAGACAACTGAATAAAGTAACCATCAAGAACAAGTATCCCCTGCCCTGGATTAACGATTTGTTTGATCAAGTAGGGCGAGCAAATATATTCTCCAAGTTATATTTACGATCTGGTTATCACCAGATCAGGATTAAAGAAGAATATGTAAGTAAAACAACCTTCAGAACCCGATATGAGCACTATGAGTTCGTAGTAATTCATTTTGACTTGACTAATTCCCCTGCTACTTTCACGTGCCTATCGAATAGTATTTTTAACAAGTATCTAGAATCAGTTCATGTTGATATTTCTTGATGACATCTTGATATACTCCAAGATGGAGAAAGAACATCAACAACACTTAGAAATTGCGCTACATACCTTAAGATAACATCAGTTGTATGCTAAGTTCGAAAAGTGTGAATTCTTTAAGAAAGAAATTCAGTACCTAGGACATGTCATTTCAGAGGATGGGATCGGGGTAGACCCACAAAATATTAAGGCTATTTTAGAATGGCCTGTGCCTAAGGATGTCGTTGATATACTGTCCTTCATGGGACTCACCGGCTACTACCAAAGATTCCTTCGAGGATTCTCGAAGATAGCCTATCCCATAATTACTTCCTTACAGAAGAAGGAAGTAAAGTTTGTACGGTCCTTGAAATGTCAGGAAAGCTTTGAAAATCTAAAAAGATTGTTAACCATGGCCCTGATCTTGAAGGTGGGTGACCCCTATGAAGACTACACAGTTTGTACAAATGCTAGTAAGGAAGGATTATGGGGAGTCTTATCTCAATAAGGAAATCTGGTATGTTTTGAATCTCGCAAATTGAAAGAGCATGAATGTAATTATGTGGTGCATGATTTGGAATTGGCAGTAGTGGTGCATGCCTTAAAGATGTGGCGCCACTACTTGTTAGGGAAAAGGTTTCTTTTATTGACAGACAACACCCGTGTAAATCATATGTTTACTTAGCTGGGGCTAAGCGCTAGACAAACAATATGGATGGCCTTCTTAAGTGAATTCGATTTTGAAGTGAAACATATCTAGGTTAAGGAGAATAGGGTAGCTGATGCACTCAGTCGACGAACTCATGAAGTATATGATATCACTATGAGCCAACCAGAAAGTGATATATTGAGAAAAATAAAGGCAACCAACATCCATGATGTTGAATATGAACATTTACTGAATAAATTGCTGAATAACGAAGTCATTAGGAGAATTTTGGGGTAAAAAATGAGCCTCCAAACAAAAAATGTACTATTAAAATCAATTTTTTAAGAACCAATCACAATCTAGTGAATGCCATCATATATAATAGTTAAGTTGGCATTACCCGAATTAAGGTTGCTTATTTGTCATATTCTAAAAGGTTGATCAAAATATATGGTTAACCATGGTAGTCTATAAGTACTTTTACACCTAAAGTAAAGTACTATTGTCTTTTCACACTTTTTCAATAAAATATATTATTAATTTAAGACCTAGAGTAAAGTACTAATGTCTTTTCACATTTTTTCAATAAAATATATTATTATCCCTTCATATATTTCAAAAAAGACAATATATGTATTTTCACTAAATATGCACGTCTTTACACAATTTTCAATATATGTTATATTTATCCAATTTTTCTTAATATTAAAAATATATTTTATTTACACATTTTACTTATGCATATATGATATATTCATCTATTTTTCTTAATCTCAAAAATATCATATAATTATATATTTTTAATTGTACTTTATTTTATTTTGTTATTTTTAAAAAGTATTATTAACTTTTCTAATACTTTTAAAATATTTTATTATTAGATTTGTCTAAAAAAATTACAATAAAAAGCATTACAAACTAATATATTCATAAAAACCCAATTTAAAAACAACTTTCAAAAAAACTAAATTCTAAACAAAACATCATACAAAGTAATATTTTATCAAATTATAGTACAATTAATTAAAACTTACAAAACATTACATTATACAAAATATTAAAATCAATGTTTAAAATATTAAATATTAATTTATATAATTACATTAAAAAAATATTTTACAATTAATTTATTAAAAGCTAAGAAAAACTCAGATTCTAACTTATTAAAATCATATTTTAAAGATTAGATTTAAGTACATAATATATGTGCTAACTTATACTAAAATAAAAAATTATTAAAATCAAAATTTAAATTTTTAAAATTTAGAATGTATAATAAATATATTAATAAGGGACATGGATGTAGGTTGATTGACAACTTCTCGTTATGTTAAGGCATATAGAATGTTAAGAAAATCAGTCATTCGAGTCTCGACGAAATGTGCACGAAAGTTGAGCCCATAGTTGGTCGTGCCTAGGGGTCATTCTAAAGCCATCAAAATCGACCCCATATCACGTGAGTATGAAACTAACATCCTTGTTGATTCCACACACACACATATTACATTTAGAGTATATAATGAATATGTTAAAATATTTTTATATATTTTAAAATGTAGAAAAAAATTAAAAGAATAATAATAGGTGATTAATTTATTAATATAGATAAAAACATAAATTGGTTTAATGATTTTTTTTACAAATCATAAACATCTTATTTTATGAGAGTTTAACTAAATTAATTCCATTATAAAAATGCATAATTTGGTTTAATAAGTAAATAAACAATTTAAATTAAAAAAATACATATACATTTATTAATTTTAATTTTAATTTTCTAATAATTGGTTAAGCATATTAGATGTAAATTTTAATAAGAACCTGAAAAAGATAAGTTATAATTTTTTTTTTTAAAATAGACATGTTATTTTAAATTTTAATTTTCAAACACTACATTAGTTATATCATAAAATACATAAATTTTATAAATAAACAAAATAACATAAGTGATAATATATAT
>LPNX010782507.1:98804-173395 GCA_001517045.1 Pseudotsuga menziesii
GTCTTTTCATTGTGCTTATATTTTAATATTAAAAGGGATCTCCAAGTTCAAGGACATGAATGCATCCAAGTATTACACATTTTTTGGAAATTAAAATTAGCTTTTAGTCACTTCAATATAGCAATTTTTATTTTTTTTATTTCTAATATGTAATTTAACCATGGTTATCTAAATTGTACATTTAATGTAGTGGAAATGTGAGTTGTCAAGTATACCTTCCCTATAAAATCCATAGTTCATAATATTTTAATATATTCCTTATGAGGCCCATTGTTTACCTCAAAATTCCCATAATAAACCTGAATGGGACATAATTCAAAGTAGACCATAAAGGGATAATTTGGTTTAAAAGAATAATATACATGCTTGATGTTGTAGATCTAAAATTGTTCGTTCTGAATCAAATGCAGAGACTTCCTTATGCAGGGCATGCTGGTTACCAAAAGATGATAACATCACTCAGAAAGTATTTCTTTTGGCCCAATTTAAAGGCAGATTTGGTTGATTATCTATCGAAATGTTTGGAATGTCAACAGGTGAAGGCTGAACATCAACATCCAGGAGGTTTGTTACAACCTTTGTCGATTCCTGAATGGAAATGGGAGGTAATAGCTTTGGATTTCATCACCGATTTTCCTTTAAATCTTAAACAACATGATTCAATTATGGTTGTGCTAGACAAGTTAAGTCTGCAAATTTTATTTTTGTGAAGTCCACTTACAAGGCTGCCAATGTTGCTGAAATATTCTTGAAAGAAATATTTCGAATGCATGGAGTACCAAAGATGGTAATTTATGACCGGGATGTCAAGTTTAGATCAAAATTTTGGAAATAAGTGTTTGCAGGGTTGGAAACCAAGATAAATTTCAGCACTAAATTTCACCCAAAAACAGATGGACAAACAGAAAGAACAAACCAAGTCATAGAATACATGCTGAGGATGTATGTCATGGAGAGGTACACTAGGTGGGAAGACTATTTGCATCCGGTAGAGCTTGCATACAATAATGGTTATCGGGCCTCATCCAAGATGAGCCCATTTGAAATCCTGTATGGGAGGAAGTGTACTACCTCTATTAGCTGGGATGACCCTGTGGATAGTTTGATGATAGGACCTGAGATGTTGCAAGACATGGAACAGACTGGCCAAGAAGTACAAAAGAACTTGAAGGTGGCACATGATCTCCAAAAGAGTTATGTTGGCTTAAAGAGACATCATAAGGATTTTTCTGTCGGATATCATGTTTACCTCTGAGTCAATCCAAAAAAGAGCTCCCTAAGATTGGGAAGCTGTACCAAATTTGCACCATAGTTCTGTGGACCCTTTCATATCTTGGAAAGGATTAGACCCGTGGCATATAAAATTTCTCCCCCAACACACTTGAGCATTCATAATGTTTTTCATATTTCATTATTGAAGAAATATGTACATGATTCCACTCATATAATTGACTGGAATGTGGTGCAGGTGGAAGGAGAAGGAGAATTTTAAATGGAACCCGTGCGTATTCTGGACAAGAAAGAAACAATACTTTGGAATCGGGTCGTCGCTCAAGTCAAGGTGCAATGGAAGCACTTTAGACTGGAGGAGACGACTTAGGAACTAGAGGAATATATATAAAAGAAGTACCCAGGTTTATTTCTAGAAGCTGTGGAGGAATACTAAGAACACTAAGGAGAGTGTTGCTTTAAGAGGGTGTGGATGTAATATCTCCCAATTCATAAACATTTACTTGTAATATTATATTTTAGATTGTATGTTCTGAAACATTATCTGTGATGATAAGTTCTATATTGTATGTTTTGATGGGTTTGGCTGACTGTGGTGTCTTCCCAAATAGTCCTTGGAGGACAGTTGTAACAACTACATTTTTATTTTAATGAAAATATGAATGAAAGGGACAATCCATGTTAAACAGAAGACTATGCATGCAAGGGTCGGAGACATACAGTAGTAAACCTCAGGAAAGTACATCAGGCACTGGAAACTTCTTAATGGTGTCAAAAATACCCTGGAGAAAGCAAGGAGTAGTGATTGATAGGGATTCAACAGTGAATGGACCGTAGCTGCGGAATGAGATCAGACATGGCCTAGAGAATTAAGGGATGCAGTGGTTGACGAGGATTCCTTGGGGAATGGACAACAACTGTAGAAGTAAGAACTAGGCAACCAAACTATAAAAGAGCATATCTGAGGAGGCAGGACACTACTGAGTATGCTAGGAACGAATGAACTCTTGCTGTGTGAGCACTCTGTGAAGTATTAGGAAAGGTTTTAGAGAAACACTTGTTGTTTGAGCACTCTAAGAAGTTTTAGGCAAGGGGATTTCTTCCTAGAAACTGAATTGAGGTTAGATGTCTACGGACTTGGCACACATAGTTGAGCTCGGGGGTGATTGAGGACATGAGACATATGTGCCTAATCTACGGTTGGGTGGAACATGGTTGTGCCATTTTCATTGCGGCTCGATTTACCAACAGGTTCCATTTTTGGGTTCTATTTTATGAAAACTATTGAGCTCAAGGTATGTTGTATCTATGTAAACATGTGTTTCATTATCAATATAATGACAAATAGCATCTTTAGATTTATTGATGGGAATGATGCTTATGAATGGGTGTACTCATACAGTGTTTTGCATGATTGTGCCCTGAATTTGGTAAGATGGTAACTCATATGGTGTACTATTGTTTTTACAGAGTTACCTGTATGCTGTGTGAATTGTTTTCTGCTTTGGGCAGACCCGGGTTAACTATGTTCAACCAACAACACCCCTAGATCACCGGCCCTTTCGACAACAGACCGCCAAGCGGCCTGAAGTCTCACCCAAAGTGACTCTAATGGGTTGGCCAAGGACTCAAGTGTCTTGGACCGGGTTCTGTGGCAATCCTACTAGTGACTCGCAGCTCTCCTAGCTGCGTGGTCTCTTGTTGCACGTCGCGCGATCTCCTGCTCGCGTCGCGCGATCTCCTCCTTGCGTCGCATAATCTCCTCGTCTCGCAGCTCTTCCAGCTGCGAGGTATTCCTCCCTTCCGTCGCGTGATCCTCTTCTGCGGTGCACACTTTCCCTGACTGCGATATCTTCGACCTTATCGCATCGCCGTGCACCATGCGACACACAGCTCCTACCCAATGCTAAGTCCCCAACCTGCGGTATCGCGCACCGCAGCTCCTCTGTCGGTGCAGTATCACCTCTCTGTGATATCCTACCTCCGCGGGTTAGCGCAGTTAGCGTTGTGCGTGTCAACGTGCAAGGCTTAACATACAAGGCTATTCGATAATGCAATAGTGACTGTTCACGCAAAGCATAAATGAACCAAATACAGCATGCTAAATACTCTGACTTATGTTTACCCTTCTATATTGCTGTGAACTGATTAACACATTCATTCGTTAAACTGTAAACAAAGTCGATGAACTGACTGAGGAATGCATAAATAAACATAATACATAAACCAATCACATAACACTGGATTTTAACGTGGTTCACCTCCAGGATGGAAGTTACGTCCACAGAACTGTGTTTTCTTATAGCTCAGGGGAAGGTAAAACACAGTTCTGCTGCACCGCATATGCAGCTTAAGATCTTCTCTCTTAGATCTCTTTTCTCTTCTATATTGCTCTCCTACAATATACTCTTCCCCCTCTATCGATCCCTGTGGATCGTTACATGCATATTCTATAAGCCAGCTACTAGTTATAGTAAGATTGCTACCGCTAATAACAGAACCAGAGCTAGGCTTTTTACAACGGTCTAATAGTCTGCAAAAACACTACTAACAACTGGATGATCCAATTAACTAACCAAAAAAATGACTAGCTAACCCTCCAACCCTCTAACCAACCCTTTTACAATACAAAATATATCCCTTTATAGGCAACCCGAAGGTCTTGCCATTACAACACTGTGGGCCTGTCCCAACAGTAACCCAAACCCTAACTAGTGATAGTCGGCCATATCTGTACTTGAGGTAGCCGCTTTTCATCACACCACAGCTCTCTGCAGTCTTCCATGCTTCCCCGCACTGATCATGGGTACTATGCACCGCTTCGCTTCTGTCCTTCGTCTTCAATGCTTCAGCCTCATTGCTCCTTCTCCTTTATGAGGGTCACTGATCCCTCCTGTCTTCTGCCGCTGCCTTCAATGCAGTGGGTGAGCTCTCTCTTCTCAGCCGCTCAGGTACCGTTGCCTTTCTTGACTTTTCTATCTTAAAAGTCATGGTTTCCGGCTCTGCTCTCCAGCTGGAAACGTGCTATGGCGTCGTAGCTCTGTCTTAACTTCTTTCTGCCAAAACTTATCTTTCCGCCAAAACTAGCAGCTTCTTCTGTAGATGCGGGACCTTGCTCCAACAGTCCCCTAACACTTACTTGTGGCTTTCCCTCGAGCCACCTCCAACGGGCTTCTCCTGCTGTAGCTTTTCCTTGGCTTCCTGTGAAGCCCTCTGCAACTTGTCACGAAGTCCTGTGACTTCCGTCTGCATCACTTCGACACGCTCTTGTGCCGACTCAAGCAAAGCTTGAATAATACTGGCGTCTTCTGTGGCGTCAGTTTTCTCTCTGGTGGTAGTGAACTCCTTTATTTTCTGTTCAACCATATCAACTATCTCTGCGATTTTCTCTTGATGTGGTTGAAGCAGGTCAGTAATGTACATCTCCTTGGTTCTTAATTGTTGCGCTTCCTGCTGCAAACAGTTCATCTCCTTGGTTCTTAATTGTTGCGCTTCCTGCTGCAAACAGTTCATCTCCTTTGTCTTCCTCATCTTTTGAAGAGCTGCCAAGCCCTTAATTTCTTCTTTCATTGCCACAGCAGTATTCTCTATCTGTTGAATACTTTGCTGGATTTCTACTTTCTCCGGTGGCTCATCTAACTCAGCCCATGTGTTCGTCGCATCGGTTAGTACTAACCGTGCTTCATCGATGCGAGATTGCATCTGCGCGGAAGTGAGTCGAAGGGCTTCTACTCACGCTTTCTAGTCTGCCTGGGAGGTGTCTCGTATGCGAGCCTCAAGCTCAGCGATCTGCTCCTCGTGTTCTGCCTTCATATTGGCCACTTCTTTGTCCATCCTAGTCACGGTTTCTTCCAGAGCCTTTGCTCTGTCTGCTACTCTTCTTAGTTTCTGCGGAACTGGTAAGGCGAACTCAATGTTACATTGTGGCAATTCCAATGCAATGCTCTGCAAAAATTGAGAAATATATTGCTCTCTTTCCTCATATGTTCATACTTCATTTGCCTTTTTCTGAACACTGATAGCAAGTGCTGCATTCTGTTGCTGCAGCTGCGTATTCTGTTTGTAAGTCTCGAGCTCTCTACTCTTGAGCTCTGCGCCTAGCTGCTGCTGGATCATCTGCAACTGCTCAATATGAAACTATGCAAGATTAACCTCGATGGGTTGTCTAAACTGAGCTAGTGGATCCTTCATTGTGGGAGGGAATCGGATACTCCCTGGTGGAATTAACACAGTATTGAGGCGATCTTTGGCTAAGTTTTCCTGGCGGGACATCGACGGTGACAAGGTTTCTCCGGTGGTCGGCTTTACAGGTGGAATGTACCTCATGGCAGTCTTCTCTGTAATCATTCTTAAGTCTAGAAGTT
Organism: Pseudotsuga menziesii; assembly: GCA_001517045.1. Lineage (NCBI taxonomy): Eukaryota > Viridiplantae > Streptophyta > Pinopsida > Pinales > Pinaceae > Pseudotsuga > Pseudotsuga menziesii. The sequence goes on from LPNX010782507.1 coordinate 104,399, forward strand.
GTTTTTCGACTGCGCTTTGGATATTTTCCTGCGACTCCTTCATCGCGTCAAGTGAGTCCTTCAATGTGTCACATGCCCTTGTTGCGATGAGTTCATAGTCATCGTCTGTCAATGTGGTCTTCAGAAGTGGCTTTGAGGTTTTCTGTTTTTTATTCTGCTGTGTCTATGGTGGCCCTTATTCTCCAGTCTTTTCCGTTTGTGCCTCTGGTGGCACTTGCTGTGCAGGTTTCTTCTTTTTCCTTTGTAGTGGCACTTCTGTTGAAGATTGCATCTGGGTGTCTATGGTATCTTTGTCCTTGTCCTGGTGTTCTGTCTCTGTAGAGTCTGATGATAGTGGTGCGGTGTCTTCATATTCCTACTTACATTGGTCGTCGAAGTCTCTTATGACTCCTTCGACGTCCCGAGTTGTCATCCTAAATGAGCCAGTAGCCCAATCATCCCGCTTAGTCCTCTTCAGGCGCAGATAGATTAAATGGCTATCTGCCATAAAATTAAGCCGGCTATCATATATGTCCACAGTCTCCGTGCTAAGTTGTGGTGTCTCTTGAATGACCTTCATCAACAGCTTATAGTAGTCCTGGAATACCATCATATTGATCATTTTCTTGGTCGGGCGGTTGGTCTCCCATAAGCTGGCATAGCGCACTCCTCTAGGTGCGCCACCTGCTATCTGTGGAAACTGGGTATGGGGCGGCTCCTTCCATCCGAAAAATGCACAAAGTATAAGCAACCACAAGAAATGGAAAGGGTGGTTGGCTTCATCCTGAGCTGCCAAGCAATATGCTTGCAGCATATTTAATAAGAATAGAGACCAATTGAATTGTTCCCCCTCTGTGACCTGTATGGCCAGGTGAATTACGGATCTTGTAACTTCCTTTGGCCGAACCTTGGTTAGGAGTCTGCCCCGATCAGACTGGTGGTGAATATAAGTGTCTCATTTGGTATGCTTGAAATGTCATAACCCCGTCCTCCTCTCTGTAGCTGATACTTAGTTACTAGGTCTTACGGTAACTTGGAGTCCTTGGTTTTTCCTGCTGTCTGTATATTAGGGTGTTTACCCATCTTGGATAGGCTAGTGATACGATGTATCAAATCAATGTTCAGGTCTACCTTGTTTCCTAGCTAGAGGTACCCTCTATGTACGCAAGAGAGTAAAATGCACACCATGGAATTAACCTCTGCACACCATCCAAAATGGGTTAATCTTAGCAAATTGAGCAGTCCTGACCACTCAAGAATCTAGACATGCGGCAGGGGAACACATTCATCTCTCCCTGTCCTTGGGTTCTTCTCAATCTTGAGATAGCTGTCCGGCTTGAACTGAGGATATGTCTTACCATCTCCCAGGTTATAATCTACAAATTTAACAACAGCAACATATCCTACTAGATTTCTGTTTTCCTTTACTCGAGAATCAATGGGTGGTAGGGGAACAGTATACTTAGCATTCTTAGAAATTCTTGGTGTTGGTGTGCCTTCAACTCGTGGTATCATGTAGTCTGTTCCACTGTGAACTTCTTCCTCATTCTCTGAACCAGATTCATCATTGACCTGAGATTTGCTCCTCGTTTTTGGTTGCTGTCTGGGCTGTGACGAACTTGGCAGAGCACTCTTTGGCGGTGTCGTCATAGCACCTACTCGGCTGTGACACTGAAATATTCTCAAAATGGTTTCTAAAGGCTCGTCCTCGAACAGGACCCACTCAATGTAAAACGGAGGATGTGCAATGGCTGCAACTTCTGAAAATTATAGCACTCTGTAACCACTTAGCTCTGGACACAGAACTCTTAACAACTTACTCTATAACTCTCGGTTTTTCTGCAAATGTAACCGTCCAAATGGAATACTTTCTACTTTTATGGTCAATATGATAATCCCAGATGCAACGGTCATCTATACTGAACCCATCAGTCATCATTAATGCCTGGACAAGACCACACCCGCCGTCCGATCCCTAATAAATGAGGAAATCCGATCAAATTTCCCTCGAAACGTGTGTGCACAGGTGTCGGTCTCGTCGGAGATTTTCCAAATCTGGAAAAATTTATTATACTGCTGCCAAATCTATGGTAAGATATACCGGTCATTACCTCATTAACTACCTGTCAGATGCTGACTTGACTGGCCTTTTGTCGGTTGCAACACTGAGTACGTGGCACGGGGAAACATCGCACTGCTGCGATGCGACTCCGCATCACCTACATACAACAATATTACTTTCTTTCTTTTCTTTTCTTTTCTTTTTTCATAATACCTGCCGGTGTAGAATTGTTCCCGGTGCGATGCCTCCTTTCAACTACACTGGACATCTGCACCACTGTAACTGGCTAAGCTAGGGCTAAGAGGCGAGGTGGCTATCACTGTAGGGCTTAAGCCTACTGCCATTAATCCATGTGCAAAAAATCTCCCCATTCAGTTGGCTGAGCTGAATGGCACCTCCCTCTGTGACTTGCTGTATCTGATATGGCCCCAACCAATGTGTCTTGAACTTCCCTGGAAAATTAATGAATTTGCTGTCATAGAGGAGCACTAGGTCTCCGATCTGGAAAGTCTTATTCTTAATGTGTCTTTCATGCCAAGCTTTTTCTCGTTCCTTTTTCACTTTCTGATGGAATCCAGCGATGAATCTGTCTTCTTCTAAGGCAAGCAGCTGTGCTAGCCTTTCCTCAACTGTGTCTGTATCGATCATCCCGGTAATCTGAGCGATTTTTAAACTGGGAAGAATATACTCCATAGGCATAACAACCTCCTGTCCATACACCAAGCTGAAAGGTGTGTGTCCCGTAAGTTTCTTGCATGTGGTCCTGTACGCCCATAAGACAGCGTTAACTCTGAGGTCCCAATCATTCCTCTGGCTATTGCAGATCTTAGTAAGATCATTTTCTAAAATCTTATTAAAGGCCTCCACCGTACCATTATCCTGGGGGTGGTAGGGAGTGCTCTTATGGTGTTGAATTTGGAATTCATCTGTCAATGCCTCAATAGCGCTGTTAAAAAAATGCGTGCCTTGATCACTCATCAAAATTAATGGGCATCCAAATCTACTGATGATGTTTTCAAAAAGGAACTGCGCAGCTATAGCAACATCACAATTTCTTACTGCTTTGGCCTCTGCCCATTTGGTGAGGTACTCTGTTCCCGTGATAATATATCTCACACCAGTGCGCTTTCCTGGTGGGTTGATAGGACCCACAAAATCTATAGCCCATTTGTCAAATGCGTGCAATGTGACCTGCGGTCGCAACGACATTTCATCGTGTCGCGAGGGTTTTCCTACCCTTTGGCTGATATCGCAGCATCTGCAAAATTCCTTGGTGTCTTTATGCAACGTAGGCCACCATAATCCTGCCTCAAGGATTTTCTGCGCAGTCGGCTTTCCTGCGAAATGACCTCCTGCGGTTCCTGAATGTGCCTCTCTGATAATAGCGTCTTTTTTCATGCGGCGTCACACATCTGTGTAGAAATTCATCCGGACCTAACTTGTATAGGTGTCCTGCGATGAGGGTGAAGTCTGCTGCTTTAACAACCAAATGCTTCTTTTGCTGCTTAGTAAACTCATCAGGTGCTACTCCTGTAGTGAGAAATTGAATAATATCAGCATAGTACTCATCTGCGATCTGGATAGAGAACAACATTGCATCCGGTAGATTGTCATCTAGGTTACTTGGCTCTTCTCCTGAATCTATCCGCGACAAATGATCATGTCCTGCATTCAGTCTTCCTGGTTTCACAATGATTTCAAAATTATACTCCTGAAAGAGGAGTAACCATTTGCAGATTCTTCCCCCTAACACTGGCTTGTTGACCAAATAATTCAACGCGGAATGGTCAGTGAACATTTTAAACGAGGCACCCAACAGATAGTGCCTGAACTTCTGGAGCGCATACACCATAGCTAGGCCTTCTCTTTCAGTTGTGGTGTAGTTCTTTTCTGCTGTCGAGAGCTTTCTGCTGGAATATGCGATGGGGTGGTCAATGTCCCCTTCTTCTGGTTGTGTTAAAACAACCCCTAATGCGATGCCAGACGCATCCACATGTACATGAAATGGCTTAGTCCAGTCTAGAAAGACTAAGATGGGTGCTGTAACCATATTCTCTTTAAGCATGTCTAGACTCCGCTGACATTCCTCGTTCCATAGGAATTTTACATCTTTCTTGAGCAATTTCTCCATTGGTGCTGTAATCTTTGCGTAGCCCTTGATGAACTTTCTGTAGTACCCCATATGACCAAGTACTGTCCTCAATTGCTTGACTGAGTTAGGTGCTGGAAGGTTTACAATGATGGCAATCTTCGCGGGATCTACCATCAAGCCTTGTCTGCAAACAATATGACCCAACAAAATACCAAATGGTGCACAAAATATACATTTCTTCAAGTTTAGAGAAATCTGGTACTGCCTACATTTCTCTAACATCAGTATTAAGTCTCCTATATGCTTGTCGATTAGTCCAAATACAGTCCAATCATCAAAATATACTTCTAAGAATTTATGAATGTATTCTTTAAATACAACAACGACAACTCTAGAAAATATAGCTGGTGCATTCTTAAGACCGAAGGGCATTACCGTATACTGGAACGAGCCCCATTCTGTTGCAAAGGTGGTCTTGGATCGATCTTCTGGATGTATTCTGATCTGATGGTAGCCTGAAAACCCATTAGTGAAGGAGTAGACCTCCTGTCCTCCCACGTTGTCTAATACCTCATCAGTGAACGGTGTTGGAAATGGGTCGTGAAGTGATGCATCTTTGAGCTTGCGCAGATCGACACAGATCCTGATGTCTCCTTTTGTTTTCTTTTCTTGTACGACCATGGGGCTAACCCATTCGCTTTCTTATACCGGCTTAATGATGCCTGCTGCTAGCATCTTATCGATTTCGTCCTTTACTTTTTCTTTGTAGCGCGGATTCAATCTATATGGGCGCTGCTTAACTGGTCTAGCATCCTCCTTCAATGGTATCCTCATAACTCCCAGGTCTCCAACTATTCCCTTCATCTCTGTGAACTTGGTGGGAAATAGGTCCTGAGAGTCATGTAACAAATCGGCAATTTGTCCGACTGTTTCATCATTCCAATAGTCTCCAATAGAGGCAAACTTAGGTTCTGCGTCTGTGCCAATATTGATCTTTTTAATCTTGATAGGTTCGATGATTGCTGGAATCTCTAACTGTGGTCCCCCAACATTGCGAGTCCCTTCTAACTTGGGAATGTTGGTGTTGCAAGGATCCTCATCCTCATCCTTATCTTCATTGTCTGGATTTGCTGCGAAGTTATAGCACTCAAGCGCGTCTTGCAACTGGTTGGCCCACTCAGGTTGAGCCTGCACTGAGATGGTACAGTCCTCGAATATCTTGATCTTGATTATGTCTAGGGCCTGAGCAACACTTGGATGTTCTGATTCAAACGTGAAGGTAAGTAGGAAACTGTCTGTCATAAGTGACCATGTGGTCATCCCCTTGCGCAACTCGGTCTCTATGTACCAGTTCCTTGGAACTGTGTCCAATGTGTGAATGAATCTGTGAACCCACTCATTCTCAGGAATGTCTGACTAGATATGTTCACATGTCTGAATGTGTGTCCTGGGGTCAGTTTCGCCTGTGTATTTCTGCTGGACATACTCTTTGTTGACAGAAAACCTAATCGCCATCAATCTTTTAATATCATCCCATGATGCGATATTTTCTTTATGCGCATACCACCATCTTGCAGGTGTGGCTCGTACTGCAAGGTCCATAGCTGCGTTCCTCTACTCGTAAGGAATCTGTTGCTCAAAATGCTCAAGGAATTCTTGAATATCTATTAGACCATGATATGATGGAATTTCAGTGATCTCTGTGCCAATCCATCGTAGTGACTTAGTCATAAACGTACATCTACGTGCTGAGACTTCGTAAAGTATGTTCTACCAGTTCTCTAGGCCAATATCGGAGTCTGATGCACATGAGCTATCGCATCGCCAACTAATGTTCCCTTCTGCGGTTGGATTAATGTAGTCGTTCTGGTTTGCACTCATCTGGTAGAGACTATCCATGTTATGTGCCTCCTCCTCTGCTCGAATAGGTTCAATGTATCTAGGACCCTGGTGAGGATCCAGCGGTGCGATGACCCGGATCTGCGCATCCTAAAAGGTCATTTGTCTTCTCTTTAGGTCGATGACAGCCTTGCTACCGATCGCCCAATTGATACTTAATAGCGCTGGATATGGTCGAATGTTGCCAATGATTTCTATAACCTCAAAGTCCGCAAAATTATGAACTCCGTCAATGTCAACTGGCACCTGCGATAGTCGACCCAATGGTGATACTCGCTGCTGGTTAGCTAGTCTCAGGTGGATAGGTGATCTGACTAACTGAGGGCTACCCATCTGTTCCCATGTCTTCTTAGTTATAACATTCACCTCTGATCCCAGATCTAAGACGACTTCATCCATTTCGAACTCTCCAGTCTATGCTGTGAGTTTCATCTCTCTTCCGGTCCTTGTATGTCCTGTGATATTATGAACAACGCGATGTGCATTTCCCGAGAGAGAGGGTTGCTGAAACTGATCTATGATGTGCTGTAGCTTGCCGATAGCTTTTTCATTTCTTAAGAGCTTCAAGCAACTGCACAGGAAGGATTGTATACTTCCTATCGATTCATCCTCGTCGCATCTTCCCGATGTGGTAGCCTGTGGTATCTGTTCTGGGCTATCGCCACAAGGTGCTTGCTGCGGTACACCCCTAGATAGCGGTACCTGCGATCCTGATTGTGTAGGTTCATCAAAGGAAGCCTTGGCTTCATGAAATGTCTCTTTATTCTTCTATAGATCGAGTGCTGTTGCTTTACTAGGAGCTCTGCGCACCCACTCCTGGCTTGTGTTTTTTTCGGTCTCCTGTGATGTCCCACTGGTGGAAGCACTGCTACGAGTCACAATATTAACTCTTGGTTCTGGCTCTGCCTGCTCAGCAGCAATAAGCTGGATGTTCTAGTGTACTGATGGCTTAGGGTCTTTGATCTTAGCTATTAAGGTAGGACACTCCTCTATGGTATGATCATAAGATTTGCAGTAGTTACAAGTAGTAGTGGGGCTCTGACAGTCCCTAGCATAGTGTCCTACAACTCCGCAGTTATAATAAGTGATTGGTCCACGACCATGGCCAACACCTTCTCCTCTGCCGAATCCTTCTCCTCTTGCAAAGCCTCCTCCACAGCCTCATCCTCTAAATCCTCCTCCCCGGCCACCGTAAGTCAGATCAGGCTGTGGTCCTGCTGCTGGACCCTGTGTTTCTGACTGGACTCTGTATACGTCATGTTTTCTATCTAACATGAGATCATAGGCTCAGTAATTCTGTTCATCATGTCCGACAGAACTGCAGAAGACACAGTATAGGTTCTTAGGTGTCTGTACATACTTCTGAAGCAAAGGGCATTGCTGAGGTGGGTGTCCTTATGTCTTGCATATTTCACACCATGGCCCTTGAGTTCATGGTAAGGGGTTAGGAGCCCTTGACGCTAAATTTTCTGCAAAGACTGGATAGTTGTCTTTGGTATGACCCTGTGCTCTAGATCGTAAGCACCATATGTCTTGCATAACCTCTTTTCCTTTCTTAAGTTCGTGTATCTGTAGCGTGAGTTTGGCCAACTGGTTCTGTAAAGTTGTCATGCCTGTACTGGTTTCAGCTAAGGGTGAAGCTTCTAGCTTCATCGCCATCTCCAATGCGTCATCCTGCGTCTGGAGTTTCTGTTGCATTAGTGGTAATCTGATGTGAGGGAGCAGTGCTGCAATAAACCATTCCTTATGCTGCTCCGGCGCAAACTCAAAGCTTACTTGGTCTATAAGAGCTTTGAATTTCTGGTCAAAGTCCCATACCGATTCTGATGGTAACTGCTTAATATCCTTGAGCTCTATAATGCACTGAGATTCAGACTTAGGTTTCTTGAACTCTTTAATCATGGCGTTCTTGACTTGGGCAAGTGTCTTGGGTACTGTGGTATACTTTATGTACCATGTTAAAGCTTGATCTTTGAGTGTAGTGACCAACTGTACAAGTTTAAGGTTATCGTCGTTGATTGTTTTAATGGTCCACATGGCTTCACATAGAAACCAATGCTGTTCCGGGTCCTCTGCTCCTGTACCCTTAAAGGTAGGTAGCTTCATGTCATCTCCCATTCTATTTCTCTGCAGTGGATTCGGATTGACTAGATTACTACCACTCGGCGGTGTAGGTGAAGGTGATGTAGCTGTAGTAGGTACTGTCTGTGAGTTGCTGGATGGAGTACCTACCGGATTACTCTGAGTCCCGGTCTGTTTCTGTGGGGTATAGGGATGGTAAGGGATACCCCCCTCTGGTTCTTCTGTGGTACTAGGACTTGGTTGCCTAATATTGTCTGCACTATCTCCAAATACAGGAGAGCCAAAAGCTACTTTATATTTCTTCCCACTACGTGTTCGTCCAATGTCATCAAAATCACTTTCAAACTCTTGTGACATTACTATCTTTACTTATTCATCTGAAATCATGTCCATTACTCCTTTTTCATGTAGCAGCATCTTAATGGATAAGTTTAGATACTTTAGGTACTTACCACGATATCCTTTGAAGAAGTACCGCTCAGCTTCGCTGAAGCTTTTTCTCTGGTCAACTGCAAATTCTGTAACGAAGCCTCCTAGCACACTCGCAAGCCAAAAGTCCAATGCTCTCGTGATGGGATTGTCGAGTCTCTACACAGTCTGGATCAGCTCCAGTGTCCAGACAATGTTTCTTTTCTTCTTGAATATGTTCTTGTCTGTCAACTTTGATAACCAGTCGTAAAGCTCGTTTCCATAGGTTGCAAAAAATATGGCTTGTATATCTGAAGCGATATGCTTTTGTAACCAGTCCTCTATGCTCAGTTTAGGGCTCCGATTTTCTTTCTTGGAAAAATCCCTTAGGTTTGAATCCAGCCACTAGTGAAACTCTTCTCTGGTGGGATGCCAATAGAACATTAGCGCTCAGTTGTTCAAAACCGGCAACAGAACCATTTGTTGGCTGCTTTGGGCAGACCCGGGTTAACTATGTTCAACCAACAACACCCCTAGATCACCGGCCCTTTCGGCGACAGACCGCCAAGCGGCTTGAAGTCTCACCCGAAGTGACTCTAATGGGTTGGCCAAGGACTCAAGTGTCTTGGACCGGGTTCTGTTGCAATCCTACTAGTGACTCGCAGCTCTCCTAGCTGCGCGGTCTCTTGTTGAGCGTCGCGCGATCTCCTGCTCGCGTCGCGCGATCTCCTACTTGTGTCGCGTAATCTCCTCATCTCGCAGCTCTTCCAGCCGCGAGGTATTCCTCCCTTCTGTCGCGTGATCCTCTTCTGTGCTGTGCACTTTCCCTGACTGCGATATCTCCGACCTTATCGCATCGCCACGCACTGTGCGACACGCAGCTCCTGCCTAATGCTAAGTCCCCAACCTGCGGTATCACGCACCACAGTTCCTCTGCCAGTGCGGTATCACCTCTCTGTGATATCCTACCTCCGCGGGTTAGCGCACTTAGCGTTGCGCATGTCGACGTGCAAGGCTTAACATACAAGGCTATTCGATAATGCAATAGTGACTGTTCATGCAAAGCATAAATGAACCAAATACAGCATGCTAAAGACTCTGACTTATGTTTACCCTTCTATATTGCTGTGAACTGATTAACACATTCATTCGTTAAAATGTAAACAAAGTCCATGAACTGACTGAGGAATGCATAAATAAACATAATACATAAACCAATCGCATAACACTAGATTTTAACGTGGTTCACCTCCATAATGGAAGTTATGTCCACAAAACTATGTTTTCTTATAGCTCTGGGGAAGGTAAAACACAGTTCTGCTGCACCGCATATGTAGCTTAAGATATTCTCTCTTAGATCTCTTTTCTCTTCTATATTTCTCTCCTACAATATACTCTTCCCCCTCTGTCGATCCCTGTGGATCGTTACATGCATATTCTATAAGCCAGCTACTGGTTACAGTAAGATTGCTACCGCTAATAACAGAACCAGAGCTAGGCTTTTTACAACAGTCTAATAGTCTGCAAAAACACTACTAACAACTGGATGATCCAATTAACTAACCAACAAAATGACTAGCTAACCCTCCAACCCTCTAACCAACCCTTTTACAATACAAAATATATGCCTTTATAGGCAGCCTGAAGGTCTTGCCATTGCAACACTGTGGGCCTGTTCCAACAGTAACCCAAACCCTAACTAGTGACAGTCGGCCATATCTGTAGTTGAGGTAGCCGCTTTTCGTCACACCATAGCTCTCTGCAGTCTTCCATGCTTCCCGGCACTGATCATGGGTACTATGCACCGCTTCGCTTCTGTCCTTCGTCTTCAATGCTTCAGCCTCGTTGCTCTTTCTCCTTTATGAGGGTCGCTGATCCCTCCTGTCTTCCGCTGCTGCCTTCAATGCAGTGGGTGAGTTCTCTCTTCTCGGCCTCTCAGGTACCATTTCCTTTCTTGACTTTTCTATCTTAAAAGTCATGGTTTCCGACTCTGCTCTCCAGTGGAAACATGCTACGGCGTCGTAGCTCTGTCTTAACTTCTTTCCGCCAAAACTAGCAGCTTCTTCTGTAGCTGCGGGACCCTGCTCCAACATGAATCCATGTTATTGATGAACTTAGGGAATGTCTGTGTGTGTATGAATGTATGTTTCAATGTTGTAGAGATGATAAAGGAAGATTTAAGTCTGTTGATGAAAGCATTGTTCATGATCTGGTGTATTCCCATATGGCTATTTTTGTCTTTGTTATATAGTGCACTAAGGGTGTGATACCTTGCTCTGTGAAGAGTGGCTATGACTGCATTTGCATTGGATGCATAGATCACTGAAATTTAATGCACCTACTCTGTTTGATGAACCATAATTTGTATGTTGATATAGTCCCCTTAAGGAAACACATAGTAGGATAGTGTAAAGATTCAAGTAGAGTTTACTACGGTTATACTCTCTTGCATTTTACATCTTCTTAGGATTTTTGGTTTCCCATGCATTTTTCTTAACTTCATGGAGGCTAGAATCCTGATTACAAAGTTAGAATATGTTTGAATTAAGTGGATTTCTGCACCCTTGAGTCCATCGTGGAAGGAAAGAGGCGGAAGGTGGAAATTGAAAAATAGAAAAGAAAAAAAGCTAAAATGTTGGTTTTCTGCATTCTGGACTTCGCTTGCGAAATGCAGAAGGAGGGAGGCAGAAATAAAAAACCGAAAAAGAACTAAGGCAAAAATGTTGGATTTCCACTACCTAAAGTCCTCCCGTGGAATGTGGAAGGTGGAAAGCGGAAATCGGGGAATTTACAAGTTTTCGCCTTTTGAAATCTGCATTCTAGAGTACAGAAGGCAGAAGGCGGGAGGTTAAAAGAATTATAAGGAAATTTATGAGTTTCCTCCTACCGCAATCTAAATTCTGGAGTAGGGAAGACAGAAGGCAGAAGGAGGATGGTGGAAAGTTAAAATAATTATAAGGAAATTACGAGTTTCTTCCTACCGCAATCCACATTCCAAAGTACAGAAGGTGGAAGTCAGAAGGAGGAAAGTTAAAAGAATTTATAGGGGAAAGTTACGAGTTTCTGTATACCGCAATCTGCATTTCGGAATACGGAAGGAAGAAGGGAGAAAGTAAAAGAAATATAGGGAGAATTTAGGAGTTTCCGCCTTTCACATTTTGCCTGGAGAAATGCGGAAGGTGGAAGGCAAAAAACAGAAAAAGAAAATCGTAAAATATTGAGGTTTCCACGACCTGCAGACTGCAATGGAGGAATGCGAAAGGAAGAAAGAATAAATCCTAGAAATATTTTAATTGCATAAATTACTGTTGCAAGAACAATTAAGCATAAGAATGAATGATTAAAGGAAGAATTCATGGCCATGCCTTATAGAAAAGATTTTTTTTATGCATGTTAACAGGTTATATGGGTATGTTACACTCTAGTTGATGCTTATACACCCCATGCAAACTACTTATGCTACTACTATTTTCCCTTCGCTTTCTTCTCATGACATGGAGAAGCAAAGTGACGAAACTTCTAACACTTGAAGGACTTGATGTGGCTCAAGTCCTTCTCTCCCTAGTAAGAGGAATGTAAATTCTCTTTTTTGTATTTTTACCCTTGTTGATTCCTTTTGTATTTCCCTTCATCTTGCTGATGAGGGAAATGTTTTTATCCTCCTCCATACTTTTAGTTTTTGGTAGCTCTAGGGTATTTTTACGTTGGCAGTGCCTAGCATGCAAAAGTGATTGAGCAAATGTCTCTCTCTAGTGACTTGAGTTTAAAAAGTGATTTTATAAAGTTAAGAGAGGTACTTTTATTATTTACTGAATAAAAGTGACTTTTATAGAGTTTGGAGACTTAAATGATTTAAGTGATCTCAACTTGAGATTAAGTCACGGTTGTTGATTTTGTGAAGGCAAGAATTAATCATGGACACTACATTCTATGATTATGGTAGTTATTCATTAATAGAGAATAAAAGAAGAGATTAGAGAGAAATGAGGCACATTCAATGAGAGAATTTGAGAATACATTGGATAAGAAGGAGAGAAGTAGAAACAAAGGGGGCTCAAATTCTAGGGGTTATGGTGACACACAAGGCACCACATTATCAACAATAATTTTTTTTGTACTATAGAGATAGTATACAATCCGTACAATGGTACTTTGGGTCAGAAATCAAGGAACTTTTGGCACATATTTAAAGGGCGAATTTGAACAAATGTTGAGGCTCATGATTTCTATGGTAGATCCATATAGTCCATAAAAGAAGTATAGAAAGTTGGGCTCAAAAAATGAGGTAATTGTTCAAGCCATATAGGCCGCACATGCCATATAGTCATATTGTATCTTGTTATACAAAAATTGAGGAGAATTTGGCACGTTTTTTGAGATAAGTGCATGTGATTGAATTGCATGAAAATGTACTACTAGAAACTCATTTACTACTTCATTATCTCCTAATAAATTTCTCATTTGGTGTTGGTTTCCCTTCAATGTTTTTCCAGGGGCCTTGCCCAAAATATTGGTGCCAAATGTGTGATTAAATGCTTGTCTATTGTTCATTATTCTACTGCAAATTCTCAGATTCTTCATCATTTGTATTTCCACTCTTAATTTCTAGTTGAATGCTTTTGGATTAAATGCATTATCGTTGAATAAGTATTGGAGGTTGAAATCGGTATTTTAACTAAGTGTTTGACGAAATTTCAAGAAGCTATCAAAGCGCACACTCTGAAGTTCAGTGGATATGTTTTGGTATATGATAATCCATGGATTTTAGGGGTTTTCCTTGGAAGAAGGAAGATAAATATTATTATCAGTTGATTAGGTCATATGGTGATAGGCTTAAGGTTTGAGGATAGGTTGGGTGGATGGATTGGAAATTTCAGTCTATGGACATTGTTGAGAAAATAGTTACTATTCCTATAGATGCAACATAGTTGGTTGAATATAAGAAGAAGAATGTTAAATCCAAGAGCATATCTCTAATGCTATTAAATACCATGTATTTCCTCATGTAACTAGGAAAAATAATGCTTATGAGATGTGGGAATATTTAACCAAGTTATACCAAAGTGACAATGAAAACAAAAAGATGATGTTGACAGAAAAACTAAGAAGCAAGAAGATGACCAAAACTGATACAATTGCATCATGCATTACCAACCTAACTCAGATTGGTGATCAACTTGGTGTTATTGGAGAAAAGGTGGATGGGGTAGAACTAGTCAGAACTATCTTGAATGGTTTTCCAAAACGATGGAATACATTTGTTTGATGTATTGTTCCCTTGTAATGTCTTCTTGATTAGGAGAGACTTTAGGATGACTTTATACATGAGGATATCAAAGTTAATTCCATACAGGGAAGCTAGTTGGAGGGGATGATGCAAAAAATGTGTCTCTTCCAACAAAGGGTAAGAATAGGTTTAAGAAAAGTCAAACAAGCGAGATTGAGTCAAATGGTAAACATAAAAAGGGCATGAGAAAATTTAATTTATTTGCATGTCATAGGATGGGGAACTATGTAGGTTAGTTTTTTAACAAGAAAAATAAAAATCATGGTGTAGCTTTAGCTAAAGAAGATGAGATTACTGCTAGATTTGATATATAGTTATTTTTGTTGGTACATATTTCAACAAGTGCAATTTCTACCAATGTTTGGTATGTAGATAGTGTTAGATTTTTAACATTTAAGCTAGCATTTTATTAGGATCTTTAACTAAGAGAATAACAAGAACAACAATCAAACAAAGGAGACAATGAACACAGTATTTTTCCTCGAGGAAACCATAAATGGAGAAAACCCCGTAACTTCCTCAGAGATAGAATCAGCACCAAAAGTAAAACCCCAAAATAGTAAGATGATCTCTCGACAGCAGTAGCCTCTTTATTTCTAGCCCTAGCAACTTCTTCTCCCTCAATTATGTGCTATAACTGAGTGTGAGTGAGTGTGTAATAAATAGAGAGGCTCACTCTCTATTTATACTAATTCTCAACTTGACAATAACTCACTAGGGCCGAATTCACTAGGAGAGTCTAATAACCCTAGGGCCTTGCAACTGCAGGGAATTTAACCCTTGATCAATAGGAGGGTTACCCACAATGAATTGACATGACTTGTTTACATTATAGAAACTACCGATCGGAACATCGAGGCATGACATGACTCAATTACATTACAAACACTTCCCGGAATAAACATTGGGGTAAACTACATAAGATATACAAGTGAATACATTCTGAAGTTACAATTACATCAACACTCCCTCTTAACTAGGAAGGTATTCTCTCGACACAATTGAGCAACACAAGTCTTCTTCTCTGTATCATCTAGATCATCATCGAGTCCTCATCATCTTCATCTTTAAGTCATATTCATTTGGATCTGGATCATCATCACTGGATATGGATCATCACTAGATCCGGATCATCATCACTGGATCTGGATCATCACTCGATCTGGATCATCTCTGGCTCTAGAACATCTCTGCTGGATCATCATCATAGGTGCTATCTCTTGATTCTTCTCGTCATAGGAAGTTCTACAGAGCCATCCCTTTTTCATGTTGGTTGTATGCCTAGCCTCCATGTAGGTCTTTTCCAGCACTTATATCTGACACTAAATCAGAATGGCCCACCCAGCACTTATATCTGATCATGTAGGAACTAATCCTACAATCACATCAGAAAGGAACACCCAGCACTCACATCTGGCCATGTGGGAACACATCCCACAACCCTGTCAAAAAGGTCCAGCACTCACATTTGACAATGAGAGGAACCAATCCAGTCATCTATGTCAGAAAGGCCCAGCACTCACATTTGACCATGCGAGGAACCAATCCTACCTACATGTAGAAAGGGATCTGCACTTACATCTGATCATGTAGGAACCAATCCTACAATTTCCTCAGAATGGATCTTCACTTACATCTGATCATGTAGGAACCAATCCTACAATTGCCTCAGAATGGATCTGCACTTACATATGATCATGTAGGAACCAATCCTACAATCGCCTCAGAATGGTTCTGCACTTACATCTAATCAAGTAGGAAAAAATCCTACAGTCACATCAGAATGGCTCTGCACTTACATCTGATCATGTAGGAACCAATCCTACAGTCACATTAGAATGGATCTCAGTCTCAGACTAAGTGTTATTGGTAACTGACCAGGTGCCTCCATTCCAAGAATGACATTCAATACTTATATCTGATCATGTAGGAACCAATCCTACAATCACATTAGAATGGCTCAACACTCATATTTGACATGCAAGGAACCAATCCTCTCATCATGACATAATGGCTCAAACCTTACATCTGACCATGGAAGGAACCAATCCTCTCACTATGTCAGAATGGATCACGGACTCATCACTTCTCTTTGGAGGGAACCTCAATATGGAGAACACCAAGCTTCTCCCTGAAGTACTCAAACTTCACTATGGCCAATGGATTTGTCAACACATCAGCTATCTGTTCATCCATCGCAACATACTGGAGCTTCACTGCTCCTTCTGCACTACATCCCTGATATAGTGATACTTGATCTCGTATGCTTCGACTTGTCATGGAACACTGGGTTCTCTGACAAATTCACATAACTCTGGTTGTCACAATATATACAAGTAGCATCCAACTAGAGATCAAATAAATCAGACAGTAGTTTCCTCAGCCATAGTGTCTCAAAACTAGCTGAACAAGCTGTGACATACTCTTCTTTAGTTGTACTCAGTGCCACACAGGATTGCTTCCTACTAAACCAAGAGATCACACCTGATCCCATACTGAAGAAACACCCTAAAGTGCTCTTCCTATCGATGGCATTTCCTGCCCAATATAAATCAACATGACCCTCCAGGTTAATATTTTGATTCACCTCATACTTGAGCCCATAATCAACTATACCCTTTAGGTACCTCAGAATATGCTTTGCAGCAATCAAGTGAACATGTCTCGAATCTGTCAGGAACTGGCTCAAGGTGTTCACAGCAAAGCAAATATCTGGTCTTGTGTTTGCTAGGTACATCAAGGACCCAATCATTTGATGATACATCATAGCATCAACCGCTTCTAATGAAGCATCACTCAATAGCTTTAGGTTCAATGCCATAGGTGTGGTCATGGACTTGCAGTCCATCATCCTGAACCTCTTCAGAATCTCTACTGCATACTTCCCTTGTCCGAGGGAGATTCCATTTGCATTATGCCACACCTCCATGCCTAGAAAATAGTGCATCATACTCGAGTCCTTCATTTCGAACTCAGCAACAATATTCCTCTTTGTATCAGCAATCAACCCATCCATACCTGTTACAAACAAATAATCTACATACACTAGGAGTATCATTGGGTTGCCATCTTCAACCTTGTAGTAAAGGTTGGAATCTGCTTTACTTTTGGTAAAGCCCAAATTGGATAGAAAGCCATCAATTTTTCCATACCATGTCTTGGGTTCCTGTTTCAAACCATACAGGGATTTCTTCAATCTACACACATGAGACTCCCTATCACGTGTCTCAAAACCGAGTGGCTACTCTACATATACTTCCTCTTCCACTACACCATTCAAGAAAGCAGTCTTGACATCCATTTGGTGTATCTTCCATTTCATCACTGCAGCCAGAGAAAGTATTGATCTAATGGAAGTGTATCTGGCTACAGGTGCAAATGTTTCTTCATAATCTATTCCTTCTTTCTATGAGAATCCACGAGCCATGAATATTGCTTTATCTTTCTCTATGTTGCCATCTGCAGCATGCTTGAGCTTGTAGATCCATTTGGAAGTTACAACAAACTTCCCTTCTGGTCTTGGGACAACATCCCAAACATCATTCTTCATGATCTATTGATACTCTTCGATCATAGCATCCTTCCATTCTTTCCTTTCTGCCACTTCTTCATAGTTGGAAAGTTCTTTATCGATGAAATCACATAATAAGGCTACATACCCGGAGTAGGACCTGGTCCTCTTTCTTTCTCTATGATTCTCTTTTGGAGCCCCATATCTTTTTCCAAGGTACCCAAGCAGGTTTCCTCTTGTGAGGAATCTTCTCCTGAGGTGGATCTACATGTTCTTCTAGTTCTCAGTCTTCTTCTTGAATTTCTTCGTTCATGGTTGTGTCATGAATTCTGGGTGCTTCTGTTTCTTCAGGATCTTCAGCAGGTCTCTTTTTGTATTTGTTGTAAGCTGAGTCTTCGTCAAATGTTATGTCCCTGCTAATGTCGATCTTCTTGAATTATGGGAGGAATATTCTATAAGCCTTCGAGCTTTCAGAGTATCCCACAAATAAACCCTTCTTTCCTCAAGGATCTAACTTTGTCCTCTTTTCTTTTGGAATGTGTATGTACACTGGACAGCTGAATATTCTGAGATGGCTGACTTCTAGTTTCTTTCCTGAAAAGACTTCTTCAGGTGTCTTGTTCTCGAGTACTCTGTGTGGAGGACGATTCTATACATACACCGATGTTCTAGAAACTTCTTCCCATATATGCATGGGAAGATCTTGATCATGAAGCATTGCTCTTGCAGCTTCCATGATAGTTCTATTCTTCCTTTCTGCAACCCCATTCCATTGTGGATTATATGGAGTGGATAACTCCCTATTAATCCCTAAATCTTTGCATAACTCTTTGAATTCATTTGATGTGAATTATTCTCCATTATCTGATCGAAAGGTCTTGATCTTCTTTTCAGTGTGATTCTCAATCAAGGATTTGAATTCCTTGAATTTGCTGAATACTTTATCTTTGTTCTTCATAAAGTATATCAATGTCTTACTAGAAAAATCATCAATAAAAGAAACATAGTATACATACCCGTTTAAAGAACTAGATAACATTGGACCGCATACATCGGAGTGAATAATTTCCAAGATTCCTTTTGCTTTGCTTTCGCTACTTGGAAATGTATTCTTTGTGTTCTTTCCTTTGGCACATCCTTTGCAAACTCCATGTTTTTCCTGAATTTCTGGAAGACCTTCAATAGCTTTACTTGCAAGTGGTAGTGCTCTATAATGCACATGTGGAAGCCTTCTATGTCGAAGTACATTTGGCTCTAATGTGTCATGGACCAAAGCTAGTTCTAGATAGCCCTTCAATTTGTATAATCCTCCTTCTTGTTCTCCATTACTATTGCATCGTCAATAGTCTTTCCTCTTGGCCACATGAGGACTTGGCCATCTACAAATGCAACCCTCATGCCTTTTGCATCTAGTGATGATATGGAGAGAATATTCTTCATTAGCCCTTGCACAAACAAGTCATCCTTCATTTTCATAGACTTTCCAGAGTCAAGCTTGTAGGAGGATTCACCACTACCTTTTATGGGATATTGGTAGTCATCCCCAAGTTTCATGTTATGGGGTGAATTATGTTTGGATAGTTTCTCAAAATATTCCTTGAATCCTGTCATGTGTTTGGAATCCCCACTGTCAATAATCCAATCTTTTCTTCCATGTGTGATAGTTCTTGTGAGAGCGGAGATCAGAACATATTCTTCATCACTTGAAGAGTCTTCACTTTCTTGTTTTACTCTCTTTCTGGGAGGATCATTATCCTCAGCAGTGTGAGCATGATTTCTTCTTTTGGGTTTCTTCTTCTTCTTAGATCCACCCTTATTCATGGGACAATTTCTACCAAAGTGTCCTCTTTCATCACATGTATAACATCTGAGTTTGGATGGATCCTTCTTCACAAAATTATCTTTCTGATGAGAATGCTTAACTTGGTGATGATGATTTTCCCTTTTTCCTTTCTTGGAGTGTACTATGAGAGCTTGATCTTCATTTCCCATCTTTTCTTCTCGAGATACTATTCGAGCTTCTTCTTGCGAGAATTATTCCCACAGTCTACTAAACTTGATTAGCTTATTTCTAGCACAGATTCCTTGGATGAAAGAATCCCATGACCTAGGGAGACCATTCAAGGTTGTCATCATAATTTTTGCATTCTCCACTTCTTCATCTACTGCTTCAAGTTGTTCTTTGATCTGGGAGACCCTTGTAAAGTATGACTGTATGGTCTCCTCATTATAGATCTTTACATTCTTCAACTGGTTCCTCAAAGTCATATTCTGGTTTATGTTCTTCCCTTCAGACAGTTTGGTTAGGGCATCAAACATAGCTTTAGGTGTATTGAGGGAGGACACATGTGGTATGAGGTGATCCTTGATTGAATCAGCAATAATCCTCTTAGCCATAACCAACTTCTTCTTATGTAAGGCCTTAGCCTCATGTTCCTCTGGAACTGGAACCTCCTCATTGATGTAGGATTCCAACTCATTTTCTTCCAAGACTAGGGAGATCCTATACTTCCAGGATTGGAAGTTATCAACTCCCTTAAGATTTTCATCAAGCTTGGCATGATGAGACATCTTAACTGAGAACCTCAAATGGAAATACAAAATATTTAGATCTTACCAGGTCAAGATGTCAGATCTGGATTTGGAGCTGAATTTTTGCAGTGCTAGTTCAGGAGCAGATTAGGTTTTGACTTTCCCAGAGCTATTTCCAACCAAATGCTTTGATATTGATCTCTAAACTTCGATTTTGAGGAGGATATCAATCTAGGCCCAATCTCACTAAAAAATTCCACTTCTATGAAAAGCCCTAATTTCTGGCAGCAGTGTTGGGTCAAAAACTGAAAATGCCCAAAATCAGATTCTACTTCGATAGAAAGATGCGCCCCAGGGAGGAGAGTCAACCTAACCATCTTTTGCTGAAAATATGTGGAGAGAGATCCAAAAATTAGGAATCCCTAGTTCTCGCAGCTGCACAATGTCTTCTTCTCAGGTTAGCTCTGATACCATGTTAGATTTTTAACATTTAAGCAAGCATTATATAAGGATCTTTAATTGAGAGAATAACAAGCACAACAATCAAACAAAAGAGACAATGAACATAGTGTTTTTCCTCGGGGAAACCATAAATGGAGAAACCTGGAAACTTCCTCAGAGATAGAATCAACACCAAAAGTAAAACCCCAAAACAGTAAGATGATATCCCGACAGCAGTAGCCTCTTTCTTTATAGCCCTAACAATTTCTTCTCCCTCAGCTATGCACTACAACTGAGTGTGAGTGAGTGTGTAATAAATAGAGAGGCTCACTCTCTATTTATACTAATTCCTGACTTGACAATAACTCAGTAGGGCCGAATTCACTAGGAGAGTCTAATAACCCTAGGGCCCCACAACTGCGGGGACTTTAACCCTTGATTAATAGGAGGGTTACCCACAATGACTTGACATGACTTGTTTACATTATAGAAACTCCCGATTGGAACATCAAGGCATGACATGACTCAATTACATTACAAACACTTCCCAGAATAAACATCAGTGTACAATACATAAGATATACAAGTGAATACATTTCGAAGTTACAACTACATCAACAATAGTGGAGCTTCCATCTGTATGACGGAAATTGAGTGTGTTTGTCCTTAGTGTTTCAGATACTAATTCAAACTGTTATGTAGATAGTGGAGTTGACACTATACATGCAGTAAAAAGGGTTGGAGCAGTGTTATTACAACTGGAGTTAGGATTCAAAACTCTAGAGGTGGTAGGAATGATTCATGTACTAGAACCAAAGAATAACTTGCTTTCACTCTCAACTCTAGAGGACAAGGGGTATTGGTTCTTATTCTAGTGTGGAAATGTGATCATACAATCAGAGGGATCTACCCAAGATGTAATTGTGAGGCTTGGTGATAGAGAGGGTAAGTTTTTAGGTCTCTAGGATAAACTATGATTAGATCCAAGGGGATCTTGATATTAGGTACAATGTTAGTATCAACCACAAGTGAATGTGATGATTCATCTAGTTATATTAGAAAATTCATTTTGTACGAGATGAATCTACAGAATGATTAAGAGTGTAAGGAGGCCCCTCAGAGCATGGGCGACTGCGACTGGCACATGCTCTGAGCTCAAGTTCTTGAAAAAATAGTAAGACAAGATTTTGATTTGGAGGGATCAACTCTAACATATAGTGTGATGGACTAGATATAGATCCAGGTTGTGGAGGTTCTATAAGTACCTCTCTTTCTAAGAAAAAGTGTTAGTTTTGGTAGCTCGAGGGTACTTCTACATTGGCAATGCCTAGAATGTAGAAGGGACCAAGCAAATGTCTCTCTCTACTGAATTGATTTTATAAAGTTAAGTGTGGTACTTTTATTATTTAATGAATAAAAGTGACTTTTATAAAGTTTGCAAACTTAAGTGATATCATGTTGATATTAAGTCATGTCCATTGATCTTGTGAAGGCAAGATTTAATCTTATCCATTAAGATAAGGGTTAAGGTATTTTTTATTAATGGAGAATAAAATGATATATTAGAGAGAGATGAGGCACATTTAATAAGAGATTTTGAGGAGAAGATATTGGAAAAGAAGAGAATTAGAAGCAAAGGGGGGGAAATTCCAAGGTTTATTGGTGGCACACCAATCATGATATTGCTAGCATTAAATATGTTCACACAACAAATATAATATGTTGTTCGTACAATGGTACTTTGGCTTAGAAATTAATGAAATATTGGCACACATTTCGAGGGTGAATTTGCATAGATTTCAAGGCACATTATCGATGTGGTTGTTAGAATATTATAAACCCACTCCATACTTAGGATAATAATAATTAATCATTTTTGGTTAATTTCCTATGCACTAGCCTAGATAGTTGGCATCCACTTGATCCACTTGGTCAATACTTTCCATATATACCCCATGAACACCTTTATCCTAATTTTGGATATATCCTTCCTACTTTATTGACTACCTATACTAGTAACCACTCCTTCCTGTAGAATTTTTCTTTATACTTCTTTATTTCATCTTTTCAATGGATAAGGTAAAGCTAATCAACTAGGAAACTACTATCTTTTGTGGCCAACCCATCCTCCATGATTTTCTCTCTATATTCCATGATTAACATGTTTTTCCATCACTCATGATAACTCACTCATTCTTTAGCCAATTCATGAGCTCCTTGACTGATTTGGAAAGTGATTTAGTCACCTATGGGGGTTTATCATATTTTAGTAAGTCTGCTTTATAGCTAGCATGAGTTGTCTTCTAGAAACTCTATGTTCCTTTATAAGGATGTATTGCTAATGTAATAATCATCAATTCATTTGATCAATAATACATGGAAATATTTATGGATCATTCTCCACTTCTCTTGTATTCAGCCTCATTATTCTCCTCTCTATTTTCTTCCTTGTTCATGCTTGTGAGAAATCTCTTGTAGCCAGATATTTATCCTGTGTTTCCACATGGTATTAGAGCCTCAATTTATACATGCTATCATATCTCTAATACTTTTCAATATATCAAGATCTACATCATAGTTTTCAGGTTGTCAAGTTATATAGAGTCGAGGAGCTACCAATTCTCTACATGAGAGCACATCCAACTTCCTATCCCTCTCTGAAGAAGAACTTGAATTAAGCTTACAAGTTTTTCTCCTAGTTTTTATTTGTGTAGGTTGCAGAGAGTATATTCAAGAGTGCTTCAACTTCTTAGAATGCATTCCTCTTCAACTATGATATTAACTCCCTTCAACTATCATGAATGGAAAGACAAAATTGACAATTTGTTGTGCAGTAAGGGACTCTATAGAGTTTCCGTGACTTTAGAGAATGATCCCATTCTATTGTTGAGAAATATAAGTGGTATAATAGGATGGATGAAGCCTATGGATTGCTTTGCATATCTAGTTCTCCTGATCTTATTTTTCATCTAGATGATTTAACCACTCCAAACCAATTATGGAGCAAAATTGAGTCACTATTTGGAGTACAAGATGAGATAAGAGCACATCAGTTGGAGAATGAGTTATTCCCATTGATTCTAAGTAGTTTCAATTCCATTGAAGGATTCTTCACCAAATTCAAGTCACTTGTTCTATTTCTCAAGCAATGTGGGGATTGATAAGAAGCTAGATCAATTGATCCTTTCCTTCCTATCAAAATTGAGTCCTGAATACTCAGTTTTTGTGTCAACTTTTCATGCTACTAGGCTTTCTATTTCGAATTGGAAAATGCCTTATTTGAGTACGTTATTTGATTCACTAACAAAGGAGCAAAGATAAATTGATCTAGATGGGTGCTCTTAGAATCTCCATGGGAAAGAATCATGCTCTTAGAGTTCAAGGAAGTAAGAATTAAAAGTTAAAACAAAATCAAATAGTGAAAGAGAAGAAGCCAAAGTCAGATAATGAAGATCGAAGATCGAATCTTACTGATGAAGGTTCAATAAAGACAGACAAGAAAAAAGGGAGCACATCCAAGTTTTCTTATTGCAGCAATGTATTTCATCCAGAGAAGAAATGTTTCAAGAATAAGATGAACATCATTTCTCAACTACTTGAGAAGCATAACATTGAAGTTCCAGATGAATTAGAGAAGCCATTGAATCCTCAGAACACTGTCATAATGTGCAGTCCCAAGGTAATATTAAATATGCCTTGAGTGCCAAAGTTAAATAATTTCCTCACATATATTATATAGATTCACTTTCTGATATATCAGAATCATAAATCTCACTTTCTTTCTTGAATAATTCACCTATCAGTCCACTAGATCCATCTCCCAATGATTATGTTTTTTCACTAGATTCTGACTTGTCTTTGTCCAACTCTTTCTCACTCCATTCAAATGATTATGAATATGATTTATAAGCAAGTTTTTAAAATTATATGCATGTTATGAAATCATCTATATCATCATCCATACCTTTGAATACTCCTAAGACTATACAAACCCCAAGTTCACTAGTTGATTCCTTATTGGCCTCCTATGAAATGTTACTTATATCTAATGGTTTCAAGTCTTGTCTATTTTTCACTGGTTAGTTATCCATGACATTAATCATCCTTGGACTTATGTTACACATGTTTTCCTTTGATCTAATAACATATGGTTCAGATTTCAAGGCCATCTATCATTGATATTTACACATTCATCGGGTTTCCACGGTTGCTCATCTTTTTCCTACTCTAGCCCCATATCGAGACTTACACATTCATCTGTTTTCCACAGCTTCTCATCTTTTACTTCTAATTGAGACAATTTTTTCTTTTGAATGTTTGACTACTAAAGTTTTCCAATAATTAATGATAAAATTATAATTGAGGAAATAGTTTCCTGGATTAATAATGGTAAATGGGAGAATCATTTTTCATAGGTGAGTGACTTTGGATACACACTTGATCTTGAAAATCAATATCTTAAATAACTTATTTTCAGTTACTTTGAATCATTAGTAATCCAAGAACACGGGGACATAGAAAGTTTGACTAAAATTCATTAAAAATGTGTTTCAACATATATCTCTAATTTAATACATTCCAAATTCTTATCATTTTCTCCTCTTTTTGAAAGCAATGATCAAACATGGTTTTTATAATATAAATATTTTTAGTACTTCGGTCAGCTCAAATATAGGATAGAGCATGTCTTGGAGTATTATAGTACGAAATTATGTGTGCAATTTCATTGGATTATTCCCACACAATATATCTCATTGTCTCAAGATTTTAACATCTAGAAAATTATTAATATTCATAGATTCATCATGATTTATGTCCAACCCAACTAGTTCTAATTGAGATGTAATATTTCCTCTAGTTCTAATTGAGATGTAACCTAACAAGTTGACCTAGTTGATTCCTTATTGGTCTCCTATGAAATGTTACTTATATCTAATGGTTTCAAGTCTTGTCTATTTTTCATTGGTTGGTTATCCATGACATTAATCATCCTTGGACTTATGTTACACATGTTTTCCTTTGATCTAATAACATATGGTTCAGATTTCAAGGCCATCTATCATTAATATTTACACATTCATCGGGTTTCCACAGTTGCTCATCTTTTTCCTACTCTAGCCCCATATTGAGACTTACACATTCATCTGTTTTCCATAGCTTCTCATCTTTTACTTCTAATTGAGACAATGTTTTCTTTTGAATGTTTGACTACTAAAGTTTTACAATAATTAATGATAAAATTATAATTGAGGAAATAGTTTTCTGGATTAATAATGGTAAATGGGAGAATCATTTTTCATAGATGAGTGACTTTGGATACACACTTAATCTTGAAAATCAATATCTTAAATAACCTATTTGCAGTTACTTTGAATCATTAGTAATCAAAGAACACGGGGACATAGAAAGTTTGACTAAAATTCATTAAAAATGTGTTTCAACATATATCTCTAATTTAATACATTCCAAATTCTTATCATTTTCTCCTCCTTTTGAAAGCAATGATCAAACATGGTTTTTATAATATAAATCTTTTTAGTACTTCGGTCAGCTCAAATATAGGATAGAGCATGTCTTGGAGTATTATAATACGAAATTATGTGTGCAATTTCATTGGATTATTCCCACATAATATATCTCATTGTCTCAAGATTTTATCATATAGAAAATTATTAATATTCATAGATTCATCATGATTTATGTCCAACCAAACTAGTTCTAATTGAGATGTAACCTAACAAGTCGACCCCACTAAACTGACTAGGTCGACCTCTCCTAGGAAGACTCAAAACAATATTATATTAAATTCATTAGGGTACTATTTCCTGACTTACAATGGAGGTTATACCCCATTACTCTATGATGAACAAATACAATAATAACATCCTAACGGAGGAATAAGACATCTCCCTTGGGGCATATCAGTAAAATAAATTTAGAATATTCTTTGAAGTTACAGTGTTTAAACTACATACATACATACATACATACATACATACATACATATATATATATATATATATATATATATATATATATATATATATATAGTTTCATGAAATGTTGATGATGATACTAAAATTTGTAATAAATAGTTTGAATAAAGTTATGATATTTTGGTCACTCTTGAATAAAATGGTCTCATCAATTTTATCATAAAAATATCCATATTAGCACCTTGATCAGAAATTGACAATTCTAAAACCCCTAATTTCCATATCTTTCCACATATTTGACCTCATCATTTAGATAATGAAAAATATTGTGTCGCAAATTCCCTCCTAGCCAATGGCTTTTATCGAAACCAAATTAACAAATCCTTTCATGTTATTCTTCATCTCAAGCCAAATCCTCCCCAACCCAAGTCATCATCCCATCCTTTGATGTCACCCCCTTATATCCATGGCGTTACTGATCACATTTCCATACTTCTTCTATAAAAAAATATAAAAGCTATCTTCAAATCAAATAAAACTCTCTAACAATTGTTCAAGAGCGTCAAAGACAAGTCCAATCCTTTTCTTTCCCAAGGGGTCTACTAAATTCCTTTCTCTTGTGAGAAAACATTTATAGGATGAACTAGTAGGTCCATTCATGCATGTCTAAAAGAGCACATTGATGATGGTAATCATAATCACCTTATTAAATCAAACTTATCCAAGCACTCCTTTAACTCTAAACATCTCATCTGATTTTATCAAACCAAAATTCTAGCGTCTACCTCTCATTAGTCCTCACGCCTTATAAGAGAAGCTCTAGAAATAGAGAAAAACTTGAACAATTTTAATTGGAATACGACTATAAATTAAGTCATTCATGAAAACCTTTAACATATTGTCTAAGCCACTAAATCCTTTCACCTTTCCTTTTTCGTTTATATTGATGTTACCTGGTCTCCCTCATTTTAACTTGATCTTTTTACTTTTCATTCTAGACCACCTTTTATTTCTCTTCCTTGTCTTAAATTAATTTTGGATTGATCTTTTTATATTTATTTCTACTTGCTTATAATCTGCCCACCCCCCCNTTTTATTATTTGTATATTTGTATGTATTCTTATTTCATTTTTTATTACTTTTTATCAATCTTATTTAGGGTTGGAATTTGATGAAAAAAATTTCCATAATAGGCCATTTTTCTCATCAAATAATTCCAAAATATTAATAAACAGTCTCATATGATGGGAAAACAATCAGTCTACACATATTTTTTACGTTTCGTTATTTTTTAAAACTGTCACAAATTTATTTTTAATTGTAATACATGTAATAACTGGTTGTCCAATCAAGATATGTGTAAGCATGGATCACTATCGAATGGCTATGTGCAATATGTAATCATAGTTGAAATGGTTGGTTGTGGTCCTTCATTAACCAAATGCCCTTATATAGGTGTTGTTTACACCTACAAATTTTAGATATCCATTTACATTAGGAACCTTAGAGGTTAGACCCACTTGTGTAATTTCAAACCCAGTTTTCCATAATTTAATCCCAAGTGTGACTTCTAGATTTGTAATTTTCTCGATATGATATACAGATATGAACACTAATACTGCTGCAAATTTAATAAAAAATCTGATATAAAACTGGCATGCAATAAGCAAAATTGTGGACTATGCAGATAAAGGTATTTTACTGAAAAAATCATAGGCATGGAAGTGGGAATAGGGAAGCAACCATGAAGAATTTCAGGACATAGAATTCATCTTCCCTAACAGATTTATATCAGAGACCATTGAGGTTTTAGAGTTAGCTATGTTGAAACTTACTCCCACGCTTTTGGGTCATCCAACTATGAAACTAGGAAGATTCCTTCGGATCCCTTCAACCAAAGCCTTGGGGAAATGAAAATAGATGATACCATACATTAATACAACATTCAATAAGGTTTGGAACATTTCATAACAGTTCTTGATAGGTTTGGAAAGTTTAGGAGAGAATTGGGAGAATTTGGTAATTTTGGCTTGGTGAGTTCCTGTACAGTGGAGGATGCTAAAACAGTGGACGACGTCAACTAATTTTATACCTGAAGTTTTTTTGGACATAGTGGTTATCTATTGAGACAAATCAACTTCCAGAATCGAATTTGGGTGAATAGAACCCTCATAATTAAAGAAGTTGTGAGACTAGTCAATTTTAACTAGTCATCTAGCATAGGTGAGGAAAAAGGCACGATATTCGTATCAGAATTTTATCATACCTGAGAATGGAATTTTACAGAGTTTAATACATAATTCCTTGACACATTACATCATTTAGAATCACACCCGTGGCTATTACTCATTCATTTTTGCATTAAACTCATCAAAACCCTCATTTAAAGACACATTAAAGATCTTTCATGGGAAATTGGACATGTTAGCTTATTGTAAAGAATAATAAATATATTAAATAGATATTAAACATTTACTATGGAATGATATACAATAAAGGAATTTGGAATACTGGCCACTCCCAAAATGGGACTCAAAACCGTGGGTAGGAGGCCTAACTTTAACATCAATATGGATGGGAGCGTAAGCGAATCTTGCACTTCACTGGATCTTGAATTCACTGAGGAGAATGGCCAAAAAAAACATATGAATATGATCTCATGTGATGATCATCATCTTCTGCACACCTGCAATGAAAAATGAAATGGAGGAAGAAGAATGGGGAAGGAAGGAATTGGGGCACCTCTCCCAAAGGCTGAGGCACATGTCTCAGTAGAAGCTATGATTCACATAAAAATCAATCAATCATAAGAAAAACTGAGTAATAGAGCTCCCCTGGTATTTTCATAAACTTCTGGTGACTTGTTTAGCAAGTAGGTGACCTGTGAGAGCAAGTCATCCACATAGAAACCCTAACCCTAGCCACATATGCACCCTCCTTGAGTAATTGGAAAGTGAGGACCCTTGTGATTTGTTTCCTTATCCATGTCATTCATAAAAATTGGAAATTGAACCCTCCTTAGGCCCAGAGTTGTTTCTTTTTTCAATGATAGCCTTTTCTACCTTTCCTGCTTTTGTGCTGAGCCTCCAAAAAGGAAATTGCGCCCTCCTTAGTCAATTGTTTTCTACTTTTCCCTATGACATAATTTTTTGACTCTCCTTCTTTTGAGACTAAGCCTCCAAAAGGAAATTGTGATCTCCTAAGTTAATTGTTTCCTTCTTTTATTATGACAACTTTTCTTTTGCTTTTGGCACTTTCCTTCTTCCCCTAATTTCTTTCTTTTGTCAGTCTCTTGTCACTTTCTAAATCTCCTCCTTGGAAAGTTGACTTTCCCATTGCACCCTCCTGACATGGAAAACTCAATTCCACATATTATTTGCACAATAATTAATTAATAATAAAAATTAAACTAAGTATAATCGTCATAGATAATGTTTTGACAAAATTCCCTAGGCTAGAGTAATTAATGTCACTTGGAACCCATAGGAGTTTCAGCATGGTCAACACTTTAATGATCAAAATATAGGGGACATGGGAATCCTCCCAAATCCATTTGTCCCCAAGTAGAAGCAAAGTAGGGTGCTATAGTATCTTTTCACCCTCCCAAGTAGAATCTTCACTGGGTAATCCATTCCACTGTATCAAGTATTCCTTGATAGTTTTGTTCCTTACTTTTCTCTCTTCCCAATAGTACTTTCTCTAGTATTAATACCAAATGGACTTCATTATCCAGGGTTGGAAGCTCTTATGTTTCCACTATCAGTTGGCCAAATGCTTTCTTCAAACATGATACATGGAAGACATTATGTATTTTACTTTATGCTAGCAGTTCCAACTCATAGGCCACTTCACCAACTTTGCTTAGAATCTTGTAGGGCCCATAGAATATTGGTTGAAGCTTTTCAGCCCCTTTCTTCTTCAAAGAAGACTGTCTATAAGGTTGTAGCATTAGGTAGACTAAGTCTTCTACCTAGAATACTTTGTCAATTATGTGCTCTGCACACACCTTTTGTTGGTTCTGTGCCATCTGCAAATTCTCCTTCAATGCCATGAGAATGTCTTGGTTTTCCTGCAACCAATCTTTAGCTTTTTTGGCTTTGTAGTCTCCGAACATTAAGTATTCAAAATTCGAAGCCTTTAAGCCATAAAAGGCCATAAATGGGTTCATTTTGATAGAAAATGAAAGGTAGTATTATAGCAGAACTCACCCAAGTGGAGAAAATTTTCCCAAGCTCTTTGTTGTCCCGTGGCATAATTAGAGAGGTATCCTTCAAGAAATTGATTCACCCTTTCAGTTTTTCCATCTATTTGGGCGTGATAGGTTGTGCTCATGTTCAAGTTTGTTCCAACCATCTTGAACAATGCCTACCAAAAGGCACTAGTGAACTTGCTATCTTTGTCATTGATTATAGTCCTGGGAAGTCCATGAATCCTAAAAATATCATTAAAGAATAGAGCAACAATATAAATAGCAGAAATTGTGGATGTGACTGCAAAAAAGTGTGCAATTTTTTTCAACCTATAAACCACCACATGAATATTGTATTCTCATTGATACGTTGGCATCCCAGTGATAAATTCCATGGAGACACTCTCCCATTTCTGCTATGGAACAGGAAGAGGCTAGAGGAGTCCAATAGGGTGTGTGTGCTCCACCTTCTTTTGTTGACATGCAACACATTCCCTCACATGCATGAGAAAATCATCTGTGAGTCCCTTCTAGGTGAATATTTCCCTTACCTTACGGTAATTCTTCAAAAACCCAGGGTGGCTAGCCACTCATGCATCATGAGTAGATTCCAAAATATTCTTCTGTAGTTCATATCTGGGAAATAAGAAAATTCCGTTTTTGTAGTAGATGAGGTCATCATGTACCTTGTACTCCTCATTCTAGCTTACCCCATCTAAAACCTCACAAGTAAATTGATCCTTGGAATATTCGGTGGCCAACTAT
This sequence comes from Pseudotsuga menziesii, assembly GCA_001517045.1. Classification (NCBI taxonomy): domain Eukaryota; kingdom Viridiplantae; phylum Streptophyta; class Pinopsida; order Pinales; family Pinaceae; genus Pseudotsuga; species Pseudotsuga menziesii. The sequence goes on from LPNX010782507.1 coordinate 135,582, forward strand.
ATCTTCCACTCATGTTGCATCTGCAGCAAAGAGAGTGTGGGATTACAGGAAAGTGCATCAGCCACATGTTGATGCCTAGAAAAATCCCAGGTAGCAAGTAGTAGGTGTAACACCCTAGTTTTGACCCCATTTGCATTAAATATATATGATGAAAATATTGTAATTAATCATGGTGTGGAGCTAAAGGCAAAATCCCCACCATTGATTTAGCATTTTCAAGTTTCGACGATTAAAATCGATGCCGATGGTGTTTTGTGCTAGCCAACACATTATAGTTTTGGACATAATATAAATATGGAATTTAATTAAAAACCCACAACCAACTATGTCAATGCAACAAATAATGAGATGGGGGCATGATTTCCAAAGGATAAGGTGGGGGGGGAATGTGTAACCCTGAGCCACTGGGGAAAATCCATGTGTCAAAGTAAAACACCAAAAACGTATGCCCATTCCCTCATGCATTCATGTTGTCATCTCCCCTCACATTTTGGAGAGGGGCAAGACGTTTTTGATCATCCATCATTCACATTTTCAGTTTTTTTCCTCATTGTCCATACCCAATCCATCATCTGGCTTTCATAAAAATGTAGTGGTCCATTTTGATCATTCTCTTTTCATTCATGCGCACTATGCGTTCATCCTGCTTGCAGAACCATGTATTGTTCTGGGTTGTTCTCCTGTTGTTACCATCCTCAGCCGCACAAAGGTTCAGGGTCTCCTTTATTTTCTGAACGAATGAGCAGTGGAGATCACTCATTTTTATGATAAAGAGTGGTCATCTGTGGTCTCCTCAGTGTTGTTGTGCAATGGTCTCCTCTATCACAGAGTGAGTGGAAGCCTGTTTGGCTGTGTTGACATTGTGGTTTGCTATGTGTGCATATTTTTCCTTGGCCTGAACTGGTTTGGAGTGGAATTGGGTCTGAACTAGCTTGATAAACCTAGTGTAGGAAGGATCCTCACAAATGGATCTAGAGGGGCTAGTTTTTATTCTTTGCACACTCTGAACAACAATGGAATGGAAGGCATATCTTAAGGGAATGTGTAGTAGAGAAGGGGATGCTTCCTTGTGTTGGGTGTGTAGATGTTTTAGGAGCCAAGCCCGATCTAGTGTAGGTGTCCATAGCTCGGTGGTTGAGCTCACTAGATTAGAAGTTCAATCTTTCCAGCTCCTTTGCAGCCTGATAAACCTATATGTTTGTTGGCTTGGGTGGTCCTTAATGTGAATGTTGTCTTGACTAACTGTAGTCCGATAAACCCAATAGTACATTGGCTTCTTTGTTTGTAGCTTGATAAACCCAACTGTGTTGGCTTGGCTGAGTTTTGTTGTATCCTTGGCTATGTGTGAGCCTTCTAGTCTTCCTTATTCCTTGTGGGAATAATGCCCAACTTGGGAGTGGCAGTGTTGCTAAGAGATTGATGAGTGCACGGGCCTATGGTTGGGTGGAACGTTGCATCGAAGTAGATGGTTGTGGGATAAGATTCTTTCAAGATAAGTATTTCTTGTGTGTAATATCTGCAAATATATCTTGTTTAATGAATTGTGATGAACATGTTGAATGCTTTGATGAATGTATTTACTTACACTATATATTTCATGTTTTACACATATGTGTATGTTTTTAATTTCAATGCATTCTATATTACATTATGGGGCTTAGATTGTCAGATCGGTGATGGAATGAATGATCAAATCCATCCAAGACTCTATTAATAGGTTGAATTTTCCTTCTGCAACTCTCCTTTCCGCAACTTGTGGGATGTTGGATGCAGAATCGTCCTTCTGTAAATTCCATTCCCCATAGATTTCCTTCCACAACTTACGGGATGCGGGATGCGGCTTCATAAATCTCTATTTCTACAACTTTCCTTTCCACAATGGTCTATTCCACATGTGGGATGTGGGTTCGCAATTACCATATTTCCCTGATTCCGCAAACTCAATATTTCCACACCGTTAATTCTTGTGGGTTGATTCTCAACCGTTGATCTGCCTCCAGATGTGGAATAGATGGTGACCGTCAATTTTCGTCAAGATATTTCTCTGTCGTTCGATCTCCTCTGAGATATTTCTTCGTAGATTGTTGGATTAATCACTCATAGGATCAATTTCTCTGTTGTTGGGAAGTTGGAGAATTTATTCGCAAACTTGAATAGAGTGAACGCAAGATGAGTTCATGCCTCTATAGATCTCTGAAAAATCGGGAATCCATCAAAATACATATAGAACTTAATTAACTTTGAGCCTAATGCTCCTGCATCAGTTAGGTAGTATAAATGGTTGCATTCTATCTATAGTGGATGGGAGGGGACATGATAGTGTGGTATCGGACCATGAATGTTGAGGAGTTTTTTCACAGATGTGCCTGATGATTCAAAGAAGAGCAAAGGTTCTTTAAGTAATTTTCAATTCCACATGATAATCGGGGTATGGGCACATGACAATGTGGTATCAGAGCTGTGGGTTGCGGCATTGGGCCTTGATGGGCCAATTTGAACAATTAACAGATTTGTTGGTAAATGATTTTTACTTCTCATTTTATTATGCAGCTAACAATTTTGTTTATTAACACATTTTGCAGAATTATAGTCACCTTCAAAGGGAAGCATTCCAGATAGTGCAGTTCAGTAAAGTTGGTTTGGCTGAGCCATGAGAACCGACATGTGTGAGGATGCACAGAACCCCAATGAATGCGAGGAATATGCTATGGGGGAAAATGTCCAAGTTGGAAATGTTGAGACAGAGTCTAATGGGAGGAGGTTTCAATATACTCCCCCAGATTTTGCAGCCACCATGAGAAACCTAAGGGTGGAGATGCAAAGTTACAAGGAAGATAATGAAATATTGGTTAAGGCTCTAGAGGACAAGAATCAACTGAATGCAACCATGTTGCAAATTTTGATATAAATTCAGAGGTAGATGAACTCTGAGGACCGGACAGTAAGACGAGAAGGAAGTAAGAGAACTACTAGAAGAAGAAAGAGATCTCCTAGTGGGTCATCTAACTCCATAGGATCCACTGGTGGTTCAAGTTCTTCTTCTCATGAGAATAAGAGAAATAGGAGATAGCAAAACCATTGACGTGATGAATTTAAGAAGGAAAGGCCTCCTACCTTCAATGGTGAGATAAATAATGGTCAAGAAGCTAAATCTTGGCTTATTGGGATGAGGAAATATTTCCAAGTCCAAGACTACTCTGGAAATATGAAGGCTAGAGTATCCATATTCAATTTGACTGGAAGATCATCCATATGGTGGGAGCACTTCAGGAAAGTGAAAAATATTAATGAAAGGAAGATTGTGTGGAAACAGTTCTAGAAGTATTTCAAGCAGAAGTACCTCTCTAACTTGTGATATGATGATAAGATCAAATAATTCCATGAGCTAAGATTGGGACAGTAGACCATGGAAGAGTATGCAAACAAGTTCTTGGAGCTATTGAGGTATGTCAGGTACATCAAATATGAAAAAGTGAAAATCTAGTGTTTCCTGAGTGGATTGCCTCAGCCTTAAAAGACAAAATTGAGTTTTATGAACCTAGAACTCTGGAAGAAGCGATAAGGAAAGATAAGTATTGCTATGAGAAAAGTAAAGAAAAACCTAATTATCATAAGACATGGAAGGACAAGAAGAATGAGAAGTCCAACCAAAGGAAGAAAGTTTTCAAACCTCCTAACTTTAGGAATCAACAGAAGCAGCCATCACAAGTTGAGAAGCATCCAACTAGAGTGGTGGAAGAAAATCCAAGAGAACCACAACAAAAAATAGAGCCACTCTAATGTTGGAAATGTGGAGGACCCCACATGCACAGTAAGTGTCCACTTGAGAATGAGAATGAAAGGCCATATTACAACATTCAAGAGGAAGAAATTGTGGGTCGAGTAGCAAGGGCCGTCCCTAGGATCTATGTAGCACTAGAGGACCGCCAGGAAGATCAACAGTCAGTTGTGGTTGAAGTTGCAGGTAAGATTGCTGAGCAATTTGTTTCTATTTTGATTTACCCTGGTTCTACTCACAGTTACATTAATCCCAGAGTAGTGGAGATTTGTGCTTTTAAGAAAGTAAAGCATAGAAAATATTGGTTAGTTCAGCTAGCCACTGGATATAAGAGAAAGGTTAGTGAAGTGGTAGAGAAATGCCCATTGGTAATGAATGGATTGGTCACTTGTGTAGATATGAATGTTATACCACTTGGTTCCTATGGTGTTCTCATTGGAATGGACTGGTTAGAAGCTCATAGGGTAAAGTTCAATTATTATAATAAGACTTTTGAATACATGGATGAAGAAGGGAACCCAAGAGTTGTAAGAGGCATTCCAAAGGTGATTTTTGTGAGGCATATTTTAACAATGCAGTTGAAGATGTTTTGTAGGAAAGGTTTCCAGTTGTATGCAACTCATATTGTGGAGGCAACAACGAATGAAAATCCTAGGTTGGAGGACTTTCATGTGTTGCAGGAATTCAGGGATGTTTTTCCTGATGAGATTCCAAGGATTCCTCTAAACAAAGACATTGATTTCACAATTGAGCTTGTGCCAAGAGCAGCACCAGTGTCCAAGGAACCCTACAGAATGAGTACATCAAAAATGCTAGAGCTAAAGATGCATTTGCAAGAGTTGTTGGAGAAGAAGTATATTAGGCCGAGTGTGTCTCCTTAGGGAGCACTAGTTCTATTTATGAAGAAGAAAGATGGTACTCTCAGGTTGTGTATTGATTACAGACAACTGAACAAAGTCACATTGAAGAATAAATATCCTTTGCCTAGGATTGATGACCTCTTTGATAAAATGAGAGGAGAAAAGGTATTTTCCAAAATTGATTTGAGGTCTATTTACCATCAAGTGGGAATAAAGGATGAAGACAATCATAATAAATCCTTCAGGACAAGGTATGGACATTATGAGTTTGTAGTGGTACCATTTGGTATCACAAATGCACCAGCTACATTTATGTGTCGTATGAATAATGTCTTCAAAAGGTATTTGGACAACTTTGTTCTTGTTTTCCTTGATGACATCCTTATTTATTCTAAGAATGAGGAAGAGCATGAATAACATCTGAGATTGACATTGCAATTGCTCAGGGAGAAAAAGTTGTATGAAAAGTTGAGCAAGTGTGACTTCTATAAAGATAGAATTCAATATTTGGGTCACATTATCTCAGAAGAGGGTATATTTGTGGACCCTGAAAAGATTGAAGCCATTATGAATTGGCCTACTCCAAGAAATGTGACAGATGTAAGATATTTTATGGGGCTTGCAGAATACTACAGGAGATTCATTGAAGGATTCTCCAAGGTTGCACGTGCCATCACTTCTTTGAAAAGGAAGGGGATAAAGTTTGAATGGACATCAAGGTGTGAAGAAAGATTCAAGCGGTTGAAGAATATTCTCACAAGTGCACCAGGCTTGAAAGTTGCAAACCCAGAGAAAGATTTTGTGGTGTGTATTGATGCATGCAGTCAAGGACTTGGAGGAGTTCTTATGCAAGACAACCACGTAATATGTTATGAGTTAAGAAAGTTGAAGGACCATGAGAATAACTATGCCACTCATGATATGGAACTTACAGCCATAGTACATGCTCTCGAGATGTGGAGGAATTGCTTGATGGGTAGAAGATTTGAGCTAAGGATAGACCATTGTGGTCTGAAGTATTTGTTTGATCAGCCTGATCTAAATGCTAGGCAAGCTAGATGGCTGGAATTTTTATGTGAGTTTGATTTTGAAATCAAGCACATAAAGGGAAAAGAGAATAAGGTAGCTGATGCACTCAGCAGGAAGGTGCAGGAAATGCATGTGGAATCCATTAGTATTTTCCAATCGGAGTTGAGGCAATAGATTGTTAATCATGTTGCTGAAGATGAATTGTATGCCTAGGTCAAGGACAATTTGCAATAGCAAATCCTTGAAAAGAAGTAAGAGGGATATAAATTAAAATAAGATGGAATTCTTACTTATAAGAACATAATTTATATTCCAAATGTAGGATATTCGAGGAGGGTCGATATGGATGAGATCCATCAAGCTCCATATTCTTGTCACCCAAGATATCAAAAGACAATTGCGACAGCTAGAAAGCAATACTTTTGGCCAGGAATGAAAAAGTACATGGCTTAATATATTTCAAGGTGCATGAAATGTCAGCACGTGAAGGTTCTGCACCAACACCCAGCAGGTTTGTTGCATCCTTTTCTAGTTCCAGAATGGAAATGAGAAGTTATTTCCATGTATTTTATTACAGGATTACCAATGACTTGGAGACAACATGATTCCATCATGGTTGTGGTGGACAAGTTGATAAATGCAACACATTTTATACCGGTTAAGTCTATGCATAAGATTGATGCAATTGCAAATATCTTCATGAAGGATATTTTCAAATTGCATGGATTTCCTAAGGAAATAGTCTTTGACAGAGATGTCAAGTTCACTTCCAATTTTTGGAAGGGATTGTTTGCAGATTTGAGTACAAAGTTGAATTTCAACACAACTTACCATACTCATACTGATGGGAAGAAAGAGAAAGTAAATAAAGTGCTTGAAGACATGCTTTGCATGTATGTGATGGACTAACCAACCATGTGGGAAGATTATTTACACTTGGTAGAGTTTTCTTATAACAATGGACAACAAGCATCCATGGGGATGAGTCTCTATGAAGCTTTGTATGAAAGGAGGTGTAGGACACCAATGAATTGGGGTAATCCAGTGAACAGGGTTGTTCTTAGTCCATAGTTGCTCAAGGAGATGGAGCAGGAGGTTGTAAAGATCAGGAAAAATCTGAAAGCATCCCAAGATAGACAGAAAAAAGATATGTGGATAAGCATAGGGTGAACAAAGACTTTAGTGTCGGGGATCATGTTTACCTCATAATGAGGGAAAATAAGATTTCCTTGAAGCTTCAAATTTGTGCCAAGCTGTCACCTAGATACTCTGGGTCATTTGAAGTGCTTGAAAGAATAGGGCCAATTTCATATAGACTTGCATTTCCTGCTAGCACTAGGGATCATAATGTTTTTCATGTTTCTTTACTTAAGAGATATGTACATGATCCTAACCATGTGATAAATTGGGATGTGATTCAGGTGGAACTCGAGGGATAATTCCAAATCAAGCCAATGCGCATCCTCGCCAGGAAGATCATAATGCTCCGGAACCGAGACATAGGGCAGGTGAAGGTGCAATGGGAGAACTACAGTCCTAAAGAGGCTACATGGGAGCTGGAGGATTCCATGTGATTGGCACATCCATTTTTGTTCAATTCTGCAAAGCATTGAGGGCGGTACCAGTGTAGCATTTTTGTTCAATTTTGTAAAGCACTGAGGACAGTGCTGCTGAAGGGGGATGAGAATGTAACACCCTGGTTTTGACCACGTTTGCATTAAATATATATGATGAAAATATTGTAATTAATCACGGACTGGAGCTAAAGGAAATAGATGCCGATGGTATTTTGTGCTAGCCAACACATTATAGTTTTGTACATCATATAAATATGCAATTTAATTAAAAACCCACAACCAACTATGTCAATGCAACAAATAATGAGATGGGGGCATGATTTCCTAAGGATAAGTGGGGGGGGGTGTAACATTGAGCCATTGGGGAAAAGCCACGTGTCAAAGGAAAACACCAAAAATGTATGCCCATTCCCTCATGCATTCATGCTTTCATCTTCCCTCACGTTTTGGAAAGGGGAAAGACATTTTTTTATCATCCATCCTTCACGTTTCAGTTTTTTTCCTCATTGTGCATACCCAGTCCATCATCTAGCTTTCGCCGAAATGTGGTGGTCCATTCCAATCATTCTCTTTTCCATTATGTTCATGCACGTTGTGCGTGCATCCTGCTTGCAGAACTGTGTTTTATTCTGGGTTGTTGGCTTGTTGTTACCATCCTCAACCATGCAAAGGTTCAGGGTCTCCTTTGTTTGCTGAACGAATGAGTAGTTGAGATCACTCGCTTTTATGAGAAAGAGTGGTCATCTGTGGTCTCCTCAGTTTTGTTGTGCAATGGTATCCTCTGTCACAGAGTGAGTGGAATCCTATTTGGCTATGTTGACATTATGGTTTGTTGTGTGTGCATAATTTTCCTTGGTTTGAATTGGTTCGGATTGGAATTGGGTCTGAACTAGCTTGATAAACCAAGTGTAGGAAGGAACTTCACAAATATATCTAGTCGGGATGGTTTTTGTTCTTTGCACACCTTGAACAGCACTAGAATGGAAAGCATATCTTGAGGGACTGTGTAGCATAGAAGGGGATGCTTCCTTGTGTTGGGTGTGTAGATGTCTTAGGAGCCAAGCCCAATCTAGTGCTGGTGTCCATAGCTCGGTGGTTGAGATCACTAGCTTAGCAGTTCAATATTTCCAGCTCCTTTGTAGCCTGATAAACCTATTTGTTAGTTGGCTTGGTTGGTCCTTAATGTGAATTTTTGCTTGATTGACTATAGTCTAATAAAACCAGTAGTATATTGTCTTGTTTGTTTGTAGCCTGATAAACCCAACGGTGTTGGCTTGGATGAGTTTTGTAGTATCTTTGGCTTTGTGTGAGCCTGCTAGTGTTCCTTATTCCTTGTGGGAATCATGCCTAGCTTAGGGGTGGCCGTTCTGCTGAGATATTGATGAGCGCACTGGCCTATGCTTGGGTGGAATGTTGTAGTGATATATCTGGTTGTAGGACAAGCTTCTTTCAAGAAAAGTATTTCTTGTGTGTAATCTCTGCAACTATATCTTGTTTAATGAATTGTGATGAACATGTTGAATGCTTTGATGAATGTATTTACTTCCACTATATATTGCATGTTTTACACATCTGTGTATTTTTTTAAGTTCAATGCATTCTATATTATGTTATGGGGCTTATATTGTTGGATCGGTGATGGCCTAAATGATCAAATCTGTCCAAGACTCTGTTAACAGGTTGAATTTTCCTTCTCCAACTCTCCTTTCCGTAACTTACGAGATGCAGGATACAGAAATGTCCTTCTATAAATTCTGTTCCCCATATATTCCCTTCCACAACTCTCCTTTCCACAACTTGCAGGATGCGGGATGCGGATTCATAGATCTCTATTTCTGCAACTTTCCTTTCTGCAATGGTCTATTTTGTATGCGGGATGCGGGATGTGGGTTCACAATTTCCATATTTCCCCTATTTCTCAAACTCAAGCTTTCTGCACTGTTGATTCTTATGGGTTGATTCTCAGTCGTTGATCTATCTCCAGATGCAAAATAGATGGTGATCATCGATTTTTGTCGAGATATTTCTCCGTTGTTCGATCTCCTCTGAGATATTTCTTTGTAGATCGTCGAATTAATCACTCACACAATCAATTTCTATGTTGTTGGGAAGTTGGAGAATTTATCCGCAAACTTGAATAGAGTGAATGGAAGATGAGTTCATGGCTCTATAGATCTCTAAAAAATTGGGAATCCATCAAAATACATACAGAATTCAATGAACTTCGAGCCTAATGCTCCTGCATCGGTTAGGTAGCAGGAATGTTCGCATTCTCTCTCTAGTGGATGGGATGGGACGTGACAGTGTGGTATCATAACATGAATGTTGAGGAGTGTTTTCATAGCCATCCCCAGTGATTCAAAGAAGAACAAAGGTTCTTTAACAAATTTTCAATTCCGCATGATAATCGAGGTATGGGTACATGACAGTGTGGTATCAGAGCATGAATGTTGAAGAGTGTTTTCACAGCCATGCCCAATGATTCAAAGAAGAACAAAGGTTCTTTAATAAATTTTCAATTCTGCATGATAATAGGGGTATGGGTATATGATATTAGGGATTATTCCCAGTGAATGATCCCAATTAGATCAGACACCGTTTGGTGTGGGGAATCTGTCTGGTTCATGGTTTCGACTACCGTAGATTAATTTCTTTTAATATTTTACTGGCTATGGACCAATCCACCATTTATATGATTTTCATTTAAAGAATGATATGCAAGTGCCTAAGCTAAATGCAGGTCTAATCTAGATCTAAAACTAAACTATTCTATCCCCAGAAAGGGAGCAAATTTAGAGTTCAAAGTAATATACTGTAAATACTCATAAAGGTCTAACAGATAGCCATACAAACACAATAATCACATTCACAACATAAAGAATACCAAACGTAGCTCTAATATATTTAAACCATTTATTACCCTGTCAACATAGACATTTATACTGACAACAGACATTCATGACCAAGGAAATAGTTCTAGGAGGTTAGAACAATCTCACTGTATGATGTACAGATGCAAGAAGAAATAGTTCTACATTATGCATTCCACACTTTTCGATTAAATCTCTGCACATGTCCTTTGTTCCAACAAAATGATCCTTTTTATTAGCAAAGAGGTATTTCTTTTACAAAAATAGTCCAGAATTATTTCACCAGGAAAACATTCCTTACTATGGTGCTCTGCACCCCTATTTATACTATCTCTATCCATCACCCAGGAGATTCTGAGGCTTCTTATTCGCCCACCTGAATGAATACAATGGTTTCACAAAACAAACAAATAAAAACAAATTACATAGGCATGCCCTGATGGAAATACATGCTCCTTTATTTTTCCTACATCTTTGCATTGTGAAATTGATTTTGATCATAGATCACAAATCCACTAAGATCTCCTTTGTTTGATCCTACTGGATCTACAGGATTTCGTAGCTTCGAAATATTCCATCTTTTGTGCACATTCAATCCATGAAATCAACCTCAATCATTGATCAAGCTTCCGCCAAGATCTCCATCGTTTAAAGTTTAAGCCTCTTCCATATTCTGCATATTTCCAAAGTTCATTAATCCATGCATGTTGAATCATCATATTTTTTCTCCATCGTAGATCTAATTCTGAGCAAATATTAGTCGTTGATCTATGTGGCCCTTTAAACAATTCCACAAATTTCAAAAGTTATTTTCCATGAGCATGTTTAATCAGCGAAAGGCATGTCCATCATCAATATGACTCCACCTTTGATCTTGGCCATTGAAAGATGTAGCCGTTTAACCAATTCCACAGATCTGAGAAATTTATTTCATTCATGTAAGTCAAAAAAATGGAATTATTTAGGACCTTAGATCTATATCTGCCATGAATCTCAACCATTGAAAGCTTCCACCTTTACCCTATCTCACAATCGCCCATCCTAACTTGGTGAACCATAGTACCTCTAATAAAAAGAAACACCATGAGAGATATATCTGATCTGGGCACCACCATAATTCATAGTATTTCAACATAATGATATGCATGGATTACTAAACAGAAAATAGATAATGACCAATGCCCTATTATGCCGGCAAATTTATTAGTTTAGGATTTTGGAGGAAAATTTCTCAATTTCCCCAATGGTTCATAGTCACAAACCAAAAAAAAATTGAATGGCTTATATTAAATCAAAGGATGGATCGGGTTTGACTTGAACCGTTAGATCATGCATCCTTGACAGCTCCTTTTTTCCTCTTCCCTTTCGAAAAGCAAAAATCAGGTTTTCCAATTTTATCAAGTTAAAGTTATACTTTTCTGCCTTCGCATTTATGCTTCTGCACTTCTAGAAAGCAAAAAGCAGAAATTGTTCTTGCCAATGTGTTTGAAATTTAAACTCAATCCGTCTGCTTCCACACTAGATTTAATTCCATGACAATCTTTCTACATCATCGATCTTATGCGGGCGATTCTGTATCGTTGATTTGAGAATATAGAAGGTGGAAGGCGGGACTCTAACTTTTCCACGACCAAAATTATAACTTTTTCGCTTCCGCCCTTTTGATTCTTTCCGAAGCACTGATCTATGTGGAAGCTTTCTAAACTGTCGATCTATACAGAAGTCGTAAATTAGGATTTCAACTTTTTCATGACCAAAACCTTACCTTTCCACTTCCTCTTTTCCATGGATCGTTGATCTGTGCGGAAGCCTTCTTAACCGTTGGATCTTGAACTGTGGAAGGCAAAAGGAATAATTGTAACTTTTTTTCATAAGAGAAACTTAGATTTTCCAAATCTGCCCCTCCGCCCATGCCATTTATTAGTCATTAGATCTTTGCATACTCATCCCTAGCCATCGATCTGTGGATCATGGAGTTGAAAAGAGGAACACTGGTTTCCAACTTTTTTCAAAGGTTAAACTCAATCCTTCTGCTTCCGCTTTTATTGATCATTGATCTAGGTCAGAGCAATTCTCAATTGTCAATCTACGTGGAAGTTGAAAATTGGGATTCCAATTTTCATGAGGTTGAAAATTAATCTTTCCACTTCCACCTTTCTGCTTCTTCCCTGTGCAGAAAGCATAAATCAGAAGTCAGATTTTACAATTTTCACGAAGTTTACACTTTAACTTTCTACCTCTGCCTTTTTATTTTCCATCTTTCTGATCCGTTTATTTGTGCAAAATCCATATGGACCGTTGTATCTATGCGAAAGTAGGAAATTAGGTTTGTAACCTTTTCATAAGCGAAACTTGTATTCTCTGACTTCGCCCTTCTGCTCCTGCCATCTCTTGGTCGTTGGATCCTGATCGAAGCAATTCTCAGCTATTGATCTTAAATCAAAGTATATTTTCTTGTAAGGCTTATTTCTTGGTCACGCCTAAGTGTTTTTTACCAGAATCACACTTCAGGATTAGGAAAAAACCTTCTGGTCGACTTATAGAAAAGACTAGGTGCGGCAAAGCGGACTTAATTGAGTTGGGAAACAAGTGTAAAAATAAAAATGGGAGCGACCCTAAAATGTAAAAAGTTTGGGGAAGCAGTTGTAGTAGTAACACCACAACATTCATTTTCCCTTTTTTATACTCAATATCAAAATCATATTACTGAACTTTTCTCACCCATTTCTGTTTCCTATCATTGAGTTCCTTTTGGGTTAGGAAGTGTCTAAGACTATTGTGATCAGTACTCACTATGAATGTACCTCCTACCAAATACTGTTGGAATTTGGATAATGCATCCATAATGGCCAACATATCCTTGTCATAGATGGAATAAAACCTTGCATTAGAACAACTCCAATTCCTTCTCCGGATGCATCAAATTCTAGCACAAAAGGTTTGTAGAAATATGGTAAGGAAAGCACAAAAAAATTGCTCATTACCACCTTCATCTTTTGGAAATCCATTTCAACCTACTCATTCCAATTGAATGCACCCTTCTTCGTCAGACCAGTCAAGGGTGTAGTGAACCTGGAGTAACCTTGGACAAATCTACGGTAGTAGTTGCAAAGGCCAATGAAGCCTCTCAATTCGGTCAGGTTCCTTGGGCTTGGCCAACTCAATATGGCCTATATATTTTCTTGGTCCACCTTGACCCCTTCTTAGTAGATCACATGGCCTAGATATAGCAATTCAGTAACGCCAAACTCACACTTGGACATTTTAGAATAGAAGTGTTAAAATTGTTGTTCCATTTAGATCATTAAGCAATGAGTCCAATATTATTGATATAGTAAAAAGAGAATGAAGATACACACTGAACAAATAAAACCACATAGGAAACAAATTATTATAGCTCAGATAATTACAGTATCATTGTCATTAATTAATCTGGTGTTAGAATAGAGTTACATAAGGAAGAATTCAAATCCATTAGGGAGGAATTTGAATCTAACAACTGGATGTGACTATACCTAACTGACTAGCTAACTCAGGATGTCTCAATCAATATCGGAGTCCAAATGATTAAATCCAGATGTCTAAACAACTCACACAATCAGTAATAAATAGTTAACTCAGTCTAATTGAAGTGGTAGGTGAGAAAAGGAGGTTAATCCACATGCAGCCATGCATAACTAGCACTGACTGAAATGATTGTGATCTAACTAAATGTACCTAGAAATTAACTAAGCTTAACTAGTTCCAACTCCAATTGACTAAAGAAGGTTGGATCCGGGACTCCCAGTGGCTCCTAAAATGTAGGGATTGGTCTAGGAGGCACATAAACTGATGCATGCAAATGCATTCAGTGGTAGTTATCCTCTAGCAGTGTTCCCCAGACTCTAGTAACTGGTACATGTGGCCCCATTAGGCCATGTGGACCCAATGGTACTAGTGGAATTAATTAATTAATTAAAACTCCTAAGTTAAGCTAAAATAATCTAATAGACAGTTTGGTCAAGGGAGTATTATAAATCCTAAAACCCCCCTGAATCCTAACTTTGACAACTATGTGCCTTGACAACAATTCCATAAGTCACCCATATACAATCTAAAAGACAAGATGCTGCTTAATACAACAGAGGAAATAGGGGAAAACCTCATGGGAAACCCCCCCCTCAAAATAAGCGGAAATAGAAAAATGCAAGCTATATTTAGAATAAAGAAGCTTCCTCCTTAGAAAAATAACTTGAACAAAACACTGCTGCAAAATTTGTAGCTCTATGCAGCGGCATGGTCCATTTGTACAGTAGCATCCTGAAGTTGTGCATGTGAAACTCTCAATGTTCTTCTAAACTAATGACTATGTATGTTTCTTCTGGATGGTGAAGGTAGAAAATGATCAAGTTTCTTCTTTTGTGGGCCATGTAGCTAATCATTCGCCATCATCAAGTAGCACCGACTTGGAACTTTGTTGCACCACTATGCAGGGAGCGAACTTGAGATAGTGCATCATGTTCATTTTGATACAGGGACCTACTTCTTCTTTTGTCTTCTGGATTTCCAACACCACTTCCAGCTGCATCTAAGATATTTTGAGCCCATATGGGCATAGGATTTTGGTTTGGAATGGATACTAGATATGGATCTAGAATCTTATGAGATTCAGTATCAATAACAGGATCATGCTGGATTTGATCTTCTTCATATGACTATGAAACTTGTATAAAATCATCATCATAAAAAAATGGTGGAGAAATGGTTATACCTTCTTGTGTTGTTGATGGTGGTGTGTCATACAACTAATATTCTTCAAACTGAACACTCCTTTCAATGAAGCATCTTCTGGTTGCAACCACCATGAATTTATAAGATTTTACATCTTCTGCATATCCCAGCAGAATGCATTTGCTACTTTGGGCTTGGAAGGCCTTCCTCTTGTCAAGTGGTATTCTGGCCCAATCTTTGGAACCAAAAACTCTCAAATGAGAGCCATTGAGCTTATGCCCATGTAATGCTTTGAATGGAGTGGACCCAACCATTGATTTATGAGGGACTCTATTCTGCAAATACGAAGCACAATTTACAGCTTCAACCCAAAGAGAAGGAGAGAGATGTTTGGCATGGAGAAGGAATGTTTCCATATCCTTCAATGACCTATTCTTCCTTGCAGCCACACCATTCTGTTGTAGTGTGTATGAAACTGGGTGTTCCATTCGAATCCCCTCTTATTCACAAAAATTATGGAAGTCTCCTTTGATGTACTCTCCTCCATTATTATATATTATAGACTTGATTTTATTATAGAACTTGTTCTCAACCATAGCCTTAAAAACTTTAAAAGTCTCAAGAAATTTTGATTTTTGTTTCATGAAGTAGATCCAGAAGTACCTAGAACAATCATTAATAAAGGTGAGGAATTACCTGCAACCATTAATGGAGCTTATGGGCATAGTTCCAACTACATATTTATGTATCAAATCAAGTATAGAGGAATCTCTATGTGCCTTCCCAACATCATACTTCTTCTCTGGATGCTTACCTACCAAGCAACCAACACATACTCCATTGGAAGTTCGGATGGAAGGAAAACCTTCAACCATTTTATCATTGTGGAGTCCCTGGAGATATTTGAAATTGAGATGGCCAAATATCTCATGCTAAATATTGCTGGTGTTGTTAGCATGAGACAATAAAGCTGTAGGAGTACAGACAGGTAAAAAATATGATAACTCATAAGCTTTAGTAGAGTGATTTGCCACACCTTTCTCTATGAGTTGTCCAGTGGCTTTTTCTTTAATCTCAAGTAGTCTAATAAACAAACAATAGGTTAGATGCAAGGGAGGGAACACAGAGGACATTCTTGAACTCACCATGCTTCACTCTGACTTAGCCCCTTCCTTCTACTAGAACTTGGGAATAATCTCCCATATGAATATTAGGCCCCTTTGACGGTGTGAGGGCAGAGACATATTCTTTCGAGGCAACCATGTGGTTGGATTATCCAGAATCAATTATGTATGTTGTTGACTGAGTAAGGCTAGCTTTCAAAGCATGACACCTTTCATCTTCTTCTATCTGTGGTTCTTCATCAGGATTCTTTGCTCCTTGTGGGAGAGCAATGTTATGCTGCTTGAGGAGAGCTGACAGTTGGTCAATCTGCTTCTTCATACAATGATCTTCAAGATGGAAACTATTCACAAAATAGGGACATATGTTCTTATAAAAATTCTTTTTCTTAGAGCCTGAGGCTCCTTCAAAAGTATTCTGATTATGTTTAGGATTCAAATCAGCTGCTTTAGGCTCCTTTTGCTTTGATTTCCCTTTTTCTTGCACTTTGATAGAGTCTGTCACTAGGAGAGCTTGATCTTTGGAGGTCTTGATGACTCCCATCCGGATCAACTTCTCTTGCTCCTTGATTAAGGACTCAAAAAAGGAATCAAGTGAAGGAATTTTCCAATATGGAAAGGAATCCCTTTTAGAATGGAATATTGAGATAGATACATAATACTCTAGGCCAAGTTTACTGAGAATGGAAAGCACATTTTTCTCATCCTTTCTTTATATTCCGCATTTTCTGCATTGGAGTGCAAGATACTTGAATTTAGTAAAGAATTGATCTACTGTTTCAAAATTGATGGGATGTAAGGCTACCAGCTCATTCTCCAGGAGGTGTCCCTGAAGCTCATCTTGTTTTCCAAACAAGTCTTGAAGCTTCTCCCAGGATTCTCTGGGAGTCCTCAAACCTTCAAGGTAGAAGAGGATATCTCTGGGTATATGCATGCATAGATAATCGAAAGCTTCATCTAAGCGATTCAGAAACTTTTTCTTCTCAACTGATTGATGGGGATCAACCTCCCTTCCAAGTATTATCCTATAGTAGCCAATATTGCACAAGGCCAGCTGCATATCTTCCCTCCTCTCAAGATAACTGAAGGGTGTTAGGATCCGAGGATTAGAAGGTAGAGAATCCATAATTCTCCTACTGGAAAAACACAAATATTCACACAAGCTATGTAGCACATGTATAATTTCAATACAAAACACTAAAACATTTGAAATATGTTAGAATCATGCCTTCCTTCTTGACATGAACACTTTCTCAGGGTCCGTCATGCCTGCACCGGCACTCTGAATAAATTCAGAGGAAGCAAGGTACCCTTTGTGGGACTTATGTGGAAACCCAGCTACTTCTGGTTTTCAATGGAGTGGCAGGAAGACATGAATCTTGCTTGAGATGGCTCTGATACCATGTTAAAATTGTTGTGCCATTTAGATAATCAAGCAATGATTCACATATTATTGATGCAGTAAAAAGATAATGAAGACACACACTGAACAAATCAAACCACACAGGAAACATATGAGTATAGCTCAGATAATTATAGTATCATTGTCATTAATTAATCTGGTGTTAAAATAGAGTTATATAAGGAATAATTCGAATCCATTGGGGAGGAATTTGAATCTACCAAATGGATGTGACTGTACCTAACTAAATAGCTAACTCAGGATGTCTAAATCAATATCGGAGTCCAAATGGTTAACTCCAAATGTCTAAAAAACTCACACAATCAGTAATAAATAGTTAACTCAGTCTAACGGAAGTGGTAGGTGAGCAAAGGTTCCTAATCCACATGCAACCATACATAACTAGCACCAACTGAGCTGATTGTGATCTAACTGAATGTAACTAGAAATTAACTAAGCTTAACTAGTTCCAATTCCAACTGACCGAAGGAGGTTGGTGCTAGGAATCCCAATGGCTCCTAAAATGTAGGGATTGGGATAGGAGGCACCTAAACTGATGCATGCAAGTGCAGTCAGTGGCAGTTAGCCTCTATAAGTGTTCCCCGCACTCTAGTAACTGGTACACAGTGGCCCCATTATCCCATGTGGACCCAATGGTACTGGTGGAATTAATTAATTAATTAAAAATCCTAAGTTAGGATAAAATAATCTAATAGATGGTTTGGTCAAGGGAGGATTATAAATCCTAACAAGAAGGACAAATCTTCCAGTATAGTGAGCACCACTTCTAAGTGATGCAAGTGCTCCTCCCATGTCTTGCTATAAATCAGAATGTCATCAAAGAAAACAAGGACATACTTATGGAGCTGCTTATTAAACACCTTGTTCTTACATGATTGGAAGGTTTTCGGAGCATTAGTTAAGCCAAATTACATGACTAAAAACTCAAAATTCCCAAAATGACAATGGAAGGATGTATTTTGTATGTCTTCTTCCCTCATTCTGATTTGGTGTTACTTGGATTGGAGATCTATCTTGGAGAAGAATTTTTCTCCATGTAGTTCATCCATCAGCTCATTAATCCAGGGAATTGGGTAGCGGTTCTTTATGGTGTTCTTGTTCAAGGCCCGATAATCTATGCACATCCTAAGTGTCCCATCTTTCTTCTTCATGAGAACCACCAAAGAAGCAAAAGCACTAAAGTTGGTCTAATGAGGGATAACTCAAGGATTTCCTTGATGGCCTTCTAAATCTCATCCTTGAACCTCTTTGGATGGTTGTAGGGGTGTATTTTTATCAGAAGTGTACCAAATTCCAACTCAATTATGTGCTCAATTCCATGGTTAGGTGGCTTGCCATGTGGAAGGTTTTCAAAAACCACCTTATTCTTATGTAGAAACTTTTTTATATATTTAGGATTATAGGAAACTTTAGTAGTAGCTACCTCATTAGTAATATGTCACTCGACAACCCATTCAATATCTCCATGTCTCAAAATGGATTTCATACTGTTGGAAAAATTACTTGGCTTGGGTAAGTGTTCATACCCTTTAGAACCACAAGATTCCCTTCAGCATCCTTGAAGCTTATCTGGGCTATCTTGTAATTCATGGAATGTTATCCAATGGAGTACAACCATTGAAATCCCAACACCATGTTTGTGTCCATCACATTGAAAATATAAAAGTTTCCCTTCACTATGTAGTCTCCAAGACTCACTTGCAGATTTGGAATCCACCGATTGCATTCCATGGTGTGGTTTCCAGGAATAACCACAGTGAATCCTTCAAAGGACTCAGTTGGAATATTTATTTTCTCCACCAAGGTTGCATCAATAAAATTATGGGTGGAACCCCCATCGACATCGACTATGATTCTATGGCCTTGCAGTACTCCTTTCAGCCTCAATGTATGGAATCATGGTACCCCATTTATTACTACAATTTTGATGCTGGTTTGAGGGAGTTGCTCCTATTCTTCATCTTTTTCATATTATCCACCCACCATATCCTCATCACTTTCAGTGAACACTTCAATGTAGTGTGTTTTTCCCTTCACACACTTGTGGCCTGAAACCCAAGGTTCTTGGAAGGAAAAACAAAGCTTTTTCCTCCTCAATTCATCCTGATCCTTGTAGGTGTATTCTCTCTTTCCAAGGGTAGGAACGTTTCTCATAGGAAGTATTTGATTCTAAAATTTAGGAGGCATAGAGGGCCTTGGAGGATACTTGGTCCTCGAGATTGCATCTTACAAATATCTAGTTCTTCTCACAACTTCTTGCAGAGTTGTGGGTCTATAAGCTTTCACCATCCCTTTCAAAGGTTCGTCCAGTCCTTCTGTAAACAAAAGGATCAGCCTTGCTTCTAATATATCAATGACCATTACAACCACCTTTTGGAATTATGATATGTATGACTTGGGAGTTCCCACTTTCCTAATGTGTTCCAAATCACAGAAAGAGATATCAGGATCCCTTTGGGAAAACCTTTATGTTAGTCTCCGGGTGAATTCATCGTAGGAGACTACTTGATCATGGCCTAATTTATTCATTACATGAAACTAGAATTCAATGTCCTCCCCATCAATATGTAAGGCTTCCAACTTGATGTCATCCATTTCAACCATAGGGTTCAGTTGGAAATAGGTTTCCATTTTCTGAATCCAAGAGCTCACTGAGCACTTGGAAGTGCCATCAAAGTATGGAAAGGTGATTTTGCCAATGGAATTATTCAAATTAGAATTTTTATATGGAAGCATTTTAAATCCTCTTGGCTTCCCCTTATACTGAGCTTCACAAAAATATATGAATGGAAGAACACTTCTGCATTCATCACTCAAAGTTTGATAAACAACAAACTTCTCATCCCATGAAGCAATTGCTTCAGTCTGCACTTCAAGGTCTTCATTTTCCACAAAATTGGGCAAGGTAGGTCAGGGATGAAACTTATGTTCATCTATTTATTCCATAGGCCTATTATGAGGCCCAATATTTGAGAAAATAGATCCACCCATGATATTTATCTCTTCACATTGGGAGCCAATGCTACTCCCTTCTCCATCTCTAGTACCCAACTGCTTAGCTAGGAATTCTCTGGTCTCTTGACCAGAATCAATGATTTTGGATGAAATTTATTGTATACATTTCAACATGTTCTTCAATAATTTCTTGAACACATATTTCTCATCCTTGTCTTCGTGGAATCTCCCTTCAAAAGATTCAACTTCCTCCTCTTGAGGGATATTTCTTGTAGAGTCAAAATTATAATTTGGAAATATCGATGAATATCAAGAGTAGGTATGGAGGACTATGATATGATACCAATTTAATGTTATGGATATGATATTCATATCTTAACACTAATACCGCTTCAATTTTAAATAAAAACCTGATATAAAACTTGCACACAATCAGTAAAATTTTGGACTATGCAGATAAAGGTATTTTACTAAACAATTCATAGGCATGGAAGCGGAAAGAGGGAAGAAACAAAAGAAAATTTCAGGAGATATAATTCATATTCCCTAACACATTTATATCAGAGACCATTTAGGTTTCAGAGTCATCTATGCTTAAACTTATTGCCACCCTTATGGGTCATCCAACTGTGAAACTAGGAGAATTCCTTCGGATCCCTTCAACCATAGTCTTGGATAAATGAAATAAGATGATATCATAAATTAATACAACATTAAATAAGTTTTGTAAAATTTTGGAACATTTCTGGATAGGTTTGTAATGTTTAGGAGAGAATTGGGAGAATTTGGCAATTTTGGCTTGGTGAGGGCCTACCCAGTGGAGGATGCTCAAACAGTGTACAAAATCAACTAATTTTATGTATGAATTATTTTTTGGACATATGGTTCATATATTGAAACACATCAACTTACTTAATCTAATTTGGGTGAACAGAACTCTCATAATTAAAGAAACTGTGAGACTAGTCAATTTTAACTAGTCATCTAGCATAGGTGAGCCAAAACGCATGGAATTTGTATCACAAGTTTATCACACCTGAGAATGTAGATTTTAATAGTTTAATACATCATTAATTGACACATTACATCATTTATAATCATACCCATGGACATTACTTATTCATCCTTGCATTAAACTCATCAAACCCTCATTTCAATACACATTAAAGCTCTTTCCTGGGAAATTGGACATGTTATGTTATTAGAAATAATGATAGAAATATTACAGATATATTAAACATATCCTATGTACTGATTCACAATAAATTAATTTGGAATACTGACCAATCCCAAAATGGGACTCAAAACAATGGGCAGGAGGCCCAACCTTGACATCAATATGAATGGGAGGGTAAGTGAAGATTGCACTTCACTGGAGCTCGACTTCACTAATTATAATGGATGCAAAAGAAATCTGAATCTTATCTCATGGAATTATCAACAGCTTCTCCACACCTACAATGAGAAATGAAAGGGAGGAAGAAGATTGGCGGAGGAAGGAATTGGGGCGCATCTCCCAAACGTTGAGGCACATCTCTCAGTAGAAGCTATGCTTCACATAAATATCAATCAATCATAATCCAAACTAATTAATAGAGCTCCCCCTATGTTTTTATAAACTTATGGTGACATGTTTAGTAGGTAGATGACCCATGAGAGCAAGTCATCCACATAGAAACCTTAACCCTAGCCACATATGTGCCCTCCTTGATTAATTGGAAAGTGTGGACCCTTGTGAGTTGTTTCCCTGTCCATGTCATTCGTCAAACTTCTATCTGTGCCCTCCTTAGGCCTAGAGTTGTTGCTTTTTTCAATGAAAACCTTTCTTCCTTTCCTGCTTTTGTACTGAGCCTCCAAAAAGGAAACTGTTCCCTCCTTAGTCAATTGTTTCTTACATTTCCCTATGACATATGTTTCTGAATTTCCTTCTTTTGAGACTGAGCCTCCAAAAGGAAACTACGCCCTCCTTAGTCAAATGTTGCCTGCTTTTATTATGACAACTTTTCTTTTGCTTTTGGGACTTTCCTTCTTCCTTTAACTGCTTTCTTTTGTCAGTCTCTTGTCACTTTCTGAATCTCCTACTTGGAAAGTTGACTTTCCCATTGCACCCTCCTAAGATGGCAAGCTCAATTCCACATATTATTTGCACAATAATTAATTAATAATAAAAATTAAACTAAGTATAATCCTCATAGATAATGTTTTGACAAAGTTCACTATGCTAGAGTAATTAATGTCACTTGGAACCCCTAGGAGTTTCAAAATGGTCAACACTTTGATGATCAAAATTGAGGGGGCATGACAAGCTTAGGGAGATATCTTTTGGTATCCATTAGGGTCTAGGTGCTTTCCAATTGTCTCTTATCTATGTACATTTTCCAGTTACTAATTGTGGTAAGATGTTTCTTCCTTTTTCCTAAATTTATCAGTAATATAAAATAAAGTCTTATGTTCATTTGCTGGCTACTAATTGTGGTAAGATATTCTCTTCTTTTTTTATAAATTCAATAGTAATCTAAAAATAAGTGAAATTATTATTTTTTAATAAAAATTAATATATATTGAAGTATCCTAAAACAACCTTGTCCAGTGTGTGACCTAGCTTAGTGCACCCAGAAACAAGACTTAACTAGTGGAAATGAGTGATCGAAAAGAAAAAAGTAGTATTCGGTTTTGCTCTCAAACTAAATTCCATGGTTTCCAATTTGAATAGAAACTTGTCATTTCATCATATGACCCTTTACCTTAGTAGTAATGAAATGCATGTTGAATATCTTGACCTAGTATTATGACAAAAACTTATCACTTATATGTGTAATTCCAATGGGTGTCACTTTTACTTGTTTGTATCACTCTTGGTAGGAAACTTTGTTAGATTTCCTTTTTTCAAAGTATATGATAAAAAACACAACAAATGCTTTCATTACTACTTTTTTATTATTGGTTGAACTCTTTAATAAATGTTTTCTTAATGAAAGATAATTTCAACTTTATGGTTGAAGGACATTTTTTTCAACTAAATTTTATGTGACAGGGAAGATAAAAGTTTAAAACATCAAAAAACATTAGTCAAAAAGATAGATATGAAATGAATATCCAACATTGCTCTTATTAGCCATAATCTCTTTCCTTGTGTTGAATTCTTCCACCAACTTCTCTTTCTTCCTCTATAAACCCTAACTTTTATTGTATTCAATCTTTATATATGGCCACAAGGATTCTTATTATATTTTTATTACATTTTATTACTATGAAATAAATATCATGACAATATAAATAAAAACATATTTAAAAGAGGAAATTTCAACCTAAAATGATCCTCGTAAGGAAAAAGCAATAAATTCATAAAATAATGCTATATAGACATTTTTTATATTATTTTACTTTTATCGAAGTTGCCTATGCACTAAGTTCGATGTAGTGTTTTCACCCAAAATGAAGAAAAATAATTAGATACATCATTACAATCTTAAAAGTTGTTAAACTGAACTTTTCATGGTATACTATTACTACAATACACCAACATAGATCCATCTAAAAAAAGATCTTCCAAGCATCGAGAGGGTTCAAATCTCTCAAGGTACAAGCCCTACCCTTTTTTAGAGTGGAAATGTTGAGGGTTGTGTAATCCAATGTTTATGGTTTTAGTTGATCTAATACATATATATATATATATATATATATATGTGTGTGTGTGTGTGTGTGTGTGTATATGTATATGTATATATATATGTGTATGCATATATATATATATGTATGTATGTATGTATGTATGTATGTATATATATATATATATATATGTATGTATATATATATATATATATGTATGTATATATATATATATGTGTGTATGCATATATATACATATATATATACATGTATATATACATGTGTGTGTATATATATATACATGTATATATATTAGTTATTATTATATATTAACCATATATTATATATTAGTTAAAAGTTATTAGACCCAACTTTTCAGGATGTATAATATTATTATAATATAATAGTATTATATATTAGTTATCATATTAATTACTATTACTATTATATATGGGCCACGTAAAAGATGGATGGGTGTATTAGTTATGCTAATAATTACTATTATATATTAGTTAAAAATTATTGGATCCAACTTTCCAAGTGATTGTGATGACCTAATACTATGACAAAAACTTATTACCTAGTTGTAGAGCTTCTCTGTTTGTTACTTTAAGTAGAGCTTCTCTATTAGCTACTTTAGCTTCCTCTTGGATGCAATCTTTCCATATAATGTCCAACTTCATACTTTCTTTTCTGGAACACATAGTCTGTATGAATGAAGACGAAGGTCCAATGAGGCCATTTAGTGTAGTCATAACTAGTTCATCTTAATCAAGGGAGCATCCAATGGAATCTAGTTTTTCCTTGAACTAGGAGACCCATGTGAAGTGATCTTGAATGGATTATCCTTTACTCATCTTGGTACCCTTCAGTTGATCTCTCAAATTCATCTTTCTGTTGATTTTTTTTCCCTCATACATTCTCGAAAGGGAATCATACATTTTCTTTGGCTTCTCTTTAAATGACACTTGAGGGATCGAGTGATCTTTGATAGAATGAGCAATGATCCTCATTGTCTTGATTAGGTCCTTCTGGTCCTTCTCCTTAGCTTCATCTTCTTCTGCAACTTCATCTTTGATGTATTTGTCAATATTTTTCTCTCTAATAATGAGACAAATCCTATAATTCCATGCCCGTAATTTTTCTATGCCTTCCAACTTGTGCTTAAGCTTAGTGCTTAGGGCCATCTTATCAGGAAGTCACTAGAAATTGAAATTTCTCAAAATGAAAATTTGAACTTACAAGAAGATGTGATTGAATGAGGTGAGTTGGTTGGTCCACTTGGTTTTTGGAGATTCCAAATATTCATCCTTCAAAAATTTCTTGCAAGATTTCATTTTCTACAGATTTCTAGATCCGGTTTTCTGTAGTTTTCTGGTTCAAGGTCAAAGTAGTGTTTGTATATCCTGAAGATTCACCCACTTAAAAACTTTGATATAGGGACAAATAGATGCACTCCATGGAGGCACAAATTCCTATGGAAGAAGATCTTCAAAATCCCAGATTTTGTAGAAACCCTAATTTCTTGTCGAAGGGAGAGGAGAGAGAGTTTCACCTTGTGAAAGTTGTTCTATTCAGCATAGCTATGATACCATGGTAATATTTCATATGATTAGCTAGATATCATTAGTGTTTAATCCAAATTCATAACAATAGCATATGAAAAATCATCACAATCACAAGATAGACACAGATTTGTCCTAGGAAACCCTCAAGGGGAAGAAACCCCAACAAAAATTCCTCTATACAGATGTATAAGATAAAACCCTGAAAGATGTGAACCTTTTCCTTGCTGGTATGCCTCTCTCTCTCATATGCGCTATACACAAGTGAGTATGTGTGTTCAAATGAGGAACACATCTCCTCTATTTATACTCTTTGTGTCCCTTGAATTTTAACCTAACAAGTCGGCCCCACTAAACTGACTAGGATGACTTCTCCTAGGAAGACTCAAAAAAATATTATATTATATTCATTAGGGTACTATTTACCTGACTTACAATGGAGGTTATACTTCATGACTCTTTGATGACCAAATACAACAGTAACATCCCGACAGAGGAATAAGACATCTCCCTTGGGGTACATCAGTAAAATACATTTAGAATATTCTTCAAAGTTATAATATTTTGACAATATATATATATATATATATATATATATATATATATATATATTGACAATTTTATTACTCTAAAATAAATATCATGACAATATAAATAAAAACATATTTAATAGAGGAATTTTCGACCTAAAATGATCTTTATAAGGAAAAATCAATAAATTCATAAAATAATGTTATATAGATATTTTTTATATTATTTTACTTTTATGGAAGTTGCCCATGCACCAAGTTAGATATAGTGTTTTCACACTAAATAAAAGAAAAAAAATTAGATACATAGTGCCATCTTAAAAGTTGTTAAACAAAACTTTCATGGTATAGTATTACTATAATATATTAATAATTATAATATATTAGTTATTATTATATATTAATTATATATTATATATTAGTTAAAAGTTATTGGACCGAACTTTTCACCATATATAATAGTATTATAATATAATAATATTATATAGTTATCATATTAATTACTATTATTATTATATATTATGTATACATCACGTAAAAGATGGATGGGTATATTAGTTATGATATTAATTACTATTATATTATATATTAGTTAAAAAATATTGGATCTAGCTTTTAGAGTGATTATGATGACCTAATACTTTGACAAAAATTTATTACGTAGATGTATAATGCCATACCACTAGTTATCACTGGATAGATATTTTTATTAAATTTCCATTTTTAAGTTTATGATAAAACACATAATAAATGCTCTCATTGCTATTTTTTTTAATGAAAGATAATTTCAACTTTACACTTGAAGGACAACTTTTTCAAATAAATGTTATGTGATGGAGAAAATAAAAGTTAAAAACATAAAAATACATTAGTAAAAGAAAATAAAAATGAAATAAAATTCCAACATTATTCTTATTATTCATTAGCTATATCTTTTGTGTTGACTTCTTCCACCAACTTCTTTGTCTTCCTCTCTAAACCCTAACTTTTATTATATTCAATCTTTATATATTGCCACACTTTTTTTATTTCAATTTTATTACATTTTATTACTTTAAAAAAATATCATCACAATATAAATAAAAAACGTCTAATAAAAAAAGTTTCAACCTAAAATAATCTTTACTAAAAAAAATCAATAAATTAATCAAACAATACTATATAAACAATTTTTTATATTATTTTATTTTTATTAAAATTATCCATACACAAAATTCTATATAATGTTTTCCAACCATCCAAGTAATATACCTTAAACATCACAAATCAAATTCTATGTAGTATTTACACCCAAAATAACAACCGACCATCAAACCAACTAATATTTTTATTAAAATTACCCAAACACAAAATTCTATATAATGTTTTCCAACCATTCAACTACCAACTAATATACCTTAAACATCACAAATTCTATATGGTGTTTTCACCCAAAAATAACAACCGACCATCAAATATTACCTTAAAACATCATAGGTCTTGCCGTTCAATATGAATTTAATGGACCTGTACAGTGTTGACATCCCTTAGCCACCATACACCCACTCCATATTTCGAGGCATATGCCAGCTTCACATAGCCAATGGAAAATGAAATAAATTTTTTGCTATTAAATTTAATTTAATAATCAAAATTTCAAACTATAGAAAACATCATAAATTTTAAAATTTTGGTTCTAGTACGGCCCAATTAAAAGGCCAAGGCCGATACATTATGCAAGGACCGGGACGTAATAAATATAAAAAAACTTTTATTATGTCGTAACGCGTTTCAATAAGTGGGAGTCGACTTCCTGAATTTAATATTTTTTATTTTTATTTTCATCTGTAGGATGCTTTCGTCCAACGATTGGGGTAATCTGCCTCGTTGATCAGTTGATCTTAATCTGCTGCCTGGCATTTCTGTCAATTGAAAGGATGGTCATTTAAACCGGCACCTACTCCCTTAAATGCACATCAATCCATGCCCTGCCGACACTCTTAGGCGGTGATGTCTGCCTCCATCTATCTCTGAACGATTTTTGTTTCCATCAGAACTTTGCACTACATAAATCGTTCAATCCCATACTGATTTTCTTCGAAATGAGTTGCTGGAAACATGATAGAAAGGCAGTCCCTTCGCCTCGCAGGGAAGGATTTAGGATGCGCTGGTAACTCCATGATTCCAGGTTTTGAATCTCTCTGTATCTTTCTTTTTCCCTTTAACATTTAGTTTGCCCGCATGAATTTATAGTTGGGAGGTCTCTAATGGCTGGCTAATTCTAATGAGCAATTTATATTGGTATTTCTGTATTGATGGGTAGAGTTTAAACACCCAAATGATGTTTTATCCGTTTTCCTCTCTTGAACCTCAATACCTGTAAATAATCCTGCAATAATGTCATGCGCTTTAACAGTCCTCTTCTCATCATGAAAATTGTACCCATGCTCATGCAATAATGTCCTGCGCTTTAACAGCCCTCTTCTCATCATGAAAATTGTACCCATGGTTCACATAGGCTATTCCATCATGAGTGGTTGATGTTTTAGGTGGATTTTGTTGATTCAATATTTGAAACTTCAAAGCTAATAAATATCCCATACTATTTAGCATGCATATGACTTTGAGATGCTAATGTTCCTTGTGTGCATGCAAGGGAAAATATTATGAGAATGTTGAGATAGGTGCTCAGGGAAAGAAGGGTGTCCATGGACATTCATAATGATATGATTGCAATGCTGCGTAAAGACAAAGAAGAAGAAGAACATGGCTCATTTGTTGATTTCATGCTGAAAAAAGAACAGATCCTCGATTTACTAATATATATTATCAATGCTGCCTACGAAAGAGTTTACACCACAACCATGATGGGTTCCTTCTTATCTCCTTACATACTAATTGTATTTCTATGTATTTTTCAATGGATGGGCATATTTAAACCAATATGGAGAATAGTTTATCGCGACAAATTACGGTTCTCTGTGCGAGAAATCCCCCATCACTCCCATTCAAAAACACCCCAATACAAAAAGGAAATACAAAAACGAAAATGGAGATGATGACGAAGGATTATGTGTGGATTATTACAGAGGGCTTTAGCGTCGTTCTGGATGTCTTGAACAAATCGAAATTGCTTCCATGCAAGGCATTCTAGGAACCAGAACTTATATGCCAATTTCCAATCAATCGCTTGATTTTGGTCACAGGTGGAAGTCATGGTTCATAGCTAAGAAAACCCACCCTTGGACGGGATTGTTTTGGAGGAAAACTCATGGCGAATTTCTTTAACAGATATACTTCAAACCTATAAATTTGTTGAAAATACATAGATGTAAATAGTTACTATGTTTGTGGAGAACGAAGGATAAAAAACCCACTGTAAAATCATAAATCATAAATAACGCCATTACAAATTCAGAGTGAATTGATGTAACTACACAAAATTGATGAGAAAACTGCAAATCGCCTCAGAGAAAGCGTGTTCATGGTGTGCTAAGCTTTGCAAAATGATGGAATAGCCTACCTGAATTGAAATTGATGTAACTACATGAAATTGATGAGAAAAATGCAAATCACCTCAGAGAAAGCGTATTCATGGTGTACTAAGCTCTACAAAATGATGGAATAGCCTACCTGATTTGAAATTGATGTAACTACACAAAATTGATGAGAAAACTACAAATCGCCTTAGAGAAAGTGTGTTCATGGCGTGTTAAGCTCTGCAAAATGATGGAATAGCCTACATAGAGTCCATGGAATAGCCTACAACAGCCTACACAATGAATAACGTTAACATTTTTTTCCCTATGGGCACTCGTGGCAGCGATCCCTTGCCAGGACCGGGGTCTCCAGACCCATTTCTCTCTGCCGCAGAATTTCGTATGGGCTGCCCCGCTTATCTCAATTTACGATAAGGTCATGAAGGAGTAGAAGAAGAGGGACCCGAGGAGCTCCACATTCGTGGGGTTGTTGAAGGAAATTCACCAGATTTCCACTTGTGTGTGCCATCTCTCTAATCTAGCAGACATGGTGAAATTTCCTTTGATGGAATAGCAGGATTAGGAGGTAAGGAAAGTCGTTCTGGAACTCGTGCATCTTTGGGCTTCTTTGAGTCTTTGAGCTGGTTAACGTAAAACCAACACATTCTAAACTTCAAAAATGAACTGATATTGAATAACAGACGCCTAGCCCAGGCAATGCCAAATGTTATGGATTTCGTCTTTCAATATCATAGGCGCCTAGCCCAGGGACTGCCAAATGTTGTCGATTTCCTGTTTCAATATCGTAGACGCCTAGCCCAAGGACTGCCAAATGTTATGGATTTCAATATAACATATCCATGCTACATTTGAATGTTGTTCATGTATAAGAAATCAAATTACTTCAAGACGAAATGGTTGTATTTAATTCTACATCTTCATCCTCAATGACATCAATCTCCAATCGTATGTCACAGGCATTGTGAAGTTCATCTCCAATTGTATGTCACAGGCATTGTGAAGTTCATCCCCTACCTCATTTCTATAGTCTTTTTCTTTTACATTTTGTATAATATATGCAACATATTGCCATTGTCTTCCCAAAAATATTGGTTACAACATGATGTGCAGTGTATTCTAATGTATGCAAAGTCTAGAAAGACTTCAATCCTTGGTAAGGACATTCTTAACATCCAATAGGCTCAACTCCTCTATTTAATTTCCTAGCCTTTATCAAAATCAATTATCCTAATTTGTGCAAAGTTAATCTTGAAATAATATTTTACTCCCTAACCTTCATTAATAATGACATGATGAATTACTCGGTCAAGGATTTTATCTATACATTGGGGTATGCATCACAATTTTTTGTTATTTTTTAATAGATAGTAGAAGACCTCTTTAAGCAACTTTAAGATTCCATTGCAACAATATTACAACTTAAGCGTATGTTAGAGGTGCCATTCTCCTACCTCATTATTATGATCGCTAACAATCCAAGCTTTGTTGCTAATTACTTCAATAATTGTGACTCTTGTACATCCTGGATTTATGTTTTATTTTGCAATTTATTTTATGTTTTTTACTTAAAGATTAATTTGTTAAAGAGTATTTTATTTTGCAATTTATTTTTTGTTTTTGGATTTTTTTTTAAAAATAAAAAGAAAAACTTAAAATTGTTGGATATATCTAGAGAAAGATAAATTAAATTCATAACAAAAAATAAGATTTATAATATTATGAAAAAATTATAATTTGATTCATATATCCTTACATTTAGGAATTTAGTAGGTCTACAAATATAAAAGCCAAGGCAATTCTAATGATGTCCATTAACTTACCCTCTTTTTTTATATTATTAGGATTTGGACAATTTTAAGTTTTTCTTTATATTTTTTTGATATATTTTCCAATGATGTCCATTAACCTGCCCTCTTTTTTTATATTATTAGAATTTGGACATGTTTGGTGAGATTCAAAATGTTATGAATTCCATATTCATGATCCACTTTTAAGAAATGTATAAATAAATTATTTATTGTTTCTCTTTATAAATTTGAATTATTTTTGTTTATTTAGTAGATAGATCCATAAATTTATGTATCTACAATGAACTAGAAAAACTAACAATCAATTGTCATTTCGATGCGAGAAAAATAGTTTTCATGATTACTTTTGAAAACCGGATAATGTAATGGCCAATTATGTGAAGAATATAATGTCTTTAAAATATTGTATCAACCATAAGATTTTATTTACTAAAATTTGTGGTTCAACACTTCAAATTGTCTTTCTTGTTGTATATATCCACATCTCCTTGCTTAGCTTGCAACACGAAGTTATTTTATTACACCCCTAGGTACAATTGCTAGTATATAGTCTCATTTAGTGTGTCCAGCAGCATAGAGACCATACGCTAGCTCGTCGCTAGGTCCGTGGCTCCAAAACCTGAGAAGGACGTGACTGATACATAGCCAATAAAACACCATATAAGTGATTTATTTAAAAATTTAGTATAATACCCAAATTCAAATGCAATGTTCTATATTGGCATTGGAAAAAAAATGTGGAATCACACAGAGCAAGTAATCGCCAAAATCGATCGCTATAGTTCCCTGCTACGTAAGGACTTAAAAAATAATTAAATAAAATCATTTGCGGTGCTCGTCCAACATGGATTCTCAATATTTACTAATACTACATATTATTCAAGCATTAACATGGGTTTCTCTACGTGTTTTTAATGTTTATTTTTTCAATGTGCTTATCTGCTTACACATTTTGCTAGTTATGTGTCAACTGCAAATTCTCCCCTTCAATGTCATGAGAATGTTTTGGTTTTCTAGAAATTCATCTTTTTGTTGATGTTCTTTCCCTCGTACATTCTGGAAAGGGAATCATACAATTCTTTTGGTGTCTATTTAGATGACACTTGAGGGATCAAGTGATATTTGATAGAATGAGCAATGATCCCCATTTCCTTGATTAGGTCCTTCTGGTGCTTCTTCTTAGCTTCATCTTCTTCTGGTTCTGCAACTTCATCTTTGATGTATTTGTCAAGATCATTCTCTATAAGAATGAGACCAATCATATACTTCCATGCTCGAAAGTTTTCTATGTCTTCCAGCTTGTCCTCAAGCTTAGTACGTAGGGCCATCTTATCCAAGAGGTCACTAAAAATTGAAATTTCTCAGAATGAAAAGCTGACCTTACCAGGAAACGTGATTGACTGAGGCGAGTTGGTTGGTCCACTTGGTATCTATAGATTCCAAATTTTCACCCTTCAAAACTTACTTGCGAGATTTCAATTTCTGCATGTTTCTAGTTCCAGTTTTCTACAATTTTTTGGTTCAAGGCCAAACTAGGAGAGAGAGTTTCACCTTGTGAAAGTTGTTCTATTCAGGATAGCTCAAATATCATGTTAATATTTCTTATGCTTAGCTAGATATCATTAGTGTTTAATCCAAATTCACAACAGTAGCATTTGCAGAATCATTGAAAGAAACACAATCACAAGATAGAAACATATTTATCCCGAGAAACCCTCAAGGGGAAGAAAACCCAACAAAACTTCAACTATATAGATGTATACGATAAAACCCCGAAAGAGGTGATCATACTCCTTGTTGGTATGCCTCTCTCTCTCCTATGCGCTATACACAAGTGAGTGTGTGTGTTCAAATGAGGAACACAACTCCTCTATTTATACTCTTTATGACACTTGACTTTTAACCCAACAATTCGGCCCCACTAAACTGACTAGGCCGACTTCTCCTAGGAAGACTCAAAACAATATTGTATTATATTCATTAGGGTACTATTGACCCGAATTACAATGGATGTTATACCTCACAACTCTATGATGACCAAATACAATAGTAACATCTTGACGGAGGAATAAGACATCTCCCTTGGGGTACATTAGTAAAATACATTTAGAATATTCTTCGAAGTTACAATATTTCAACAATATATTTATATAGTTTGATGAAATGTGGATGATGATACTAAAATTTGTAATAAATAGTTTGAATAAAGTTATGATATTTTGGTCCCTCTTGAATAAAATGGTCTCATGAATTTTATCATAAAAAGATCCATATTAGCACCTTGATCAGAAATTAACAATTCTAAAACCCCTAATTACCATATCTTTGCTCATATTTGACCTCATCATTTAGATAATGAAAAATACTATGTCGCCAATGCCCTCCTAGCCAATGAGTATTCTCCAAACCAAATTAACAAAGCCTTTCATGCTTATCTTCATCCCAAGCCAAATCCTACCCAACCCAAGTCATCGTCCCATCCTCTGATATCACCCCCTTATGTCCATGGCATTACTAATCACATATCCATACTTATTTTCAAAAAAAATATAAAAACTATCTTCAAACCCCACAAAACTCTGTAACATTTGTTCAAGAGAGTCAACGACAAGTCCAATACTTTTCTTTCACAGGGGGTCTACTAAATTCCTTGCTCTTGTGAGAAAACCTTTATAGGATGAACTAGTAGGTCCATTCATGCATTCTAAAAGAACACGTTGCTGATGCTAATCCTTCATGTATATAAATTGTACTCTAGATGATAATTCAGATACGTTTAAGGATCTTTATAGTGATTGATCGGGGGTTTTGATAACTTCATCTTCTGACAACTGTATGAGTCAATAACATCTTCTAACTAGATACTTTGGATTTTAATGTCAATAGCCTAGAGTTTCTTAAGGAACTCCATTAAGTTTTTCTACATGATGTAATTGGAAGTTCCAATGATCACTTTTGATCATCTTTAACATTAATATAATTTATTTTCCACATTGTAGAAAGAATAACAAAATGACCAAAATTAAATATTTAAAGGAATAAGCTTGCATCCAGAAACAAATTCATATGCAATAAATAACACTAATAGTAAGCTGATTTCTTAACTTAATTGAGGCTAGGACCTTTTATGTTGTACAAAACAACCAATCTACAAATCATTTTGAATTTGAAAATCAAAACTAAGTTTAAATACAGACTACTCAATTTGCACCTAAAGTCACCATATTATTACATTTTAGACACAAAGAAGATGCTCAGAGGAATCAGGATAAAAAACTATCACAAGGATTCATCATTTTGTTTTCATTTCACAAGATGTTGATTTTTTCCCTTAACATTTCCATTTCTCAAAATTTTATGGAAAGATATATCTAATATACTCAACATATACAGGGTGCTCCTGCATAGAAATTTCCAAGTAATTTGCATCGATCTAGTTGAAAGAGGAAACACTAATCTCTCTCACCGCTTCTAAGAATGCAACCATATCCTTTCATTCATTGCATAATAATCACTTATTTAAATTTTCTTTGTCCTACCACAATATACAAGGACTTGACCACAATTCAACAAAGGGTATGAAACAATAAAGAATGGGTCATGACTTAAGATTTGGTCATCATTAGATTAGTTATGAGTTGAAGTTACTAGGTGTCAAACACGAGTTCATCTTCTTTTTCTTCCAGTTTTTATCAAACATTAACCCCTTTTGCTTAAGTCCTCTAGCTGAATTTGAATTCTATCTCTGTTTACATCAAATATTTCTCATGTTTGTCTCACATACAGACTTAATATACACAGGGTTATTCCTCACTAAATTATATAAAATCCTTAGCTCAAGATTTACCACTCTCATGAAAAAATAAAATGCCAATATATCATTAGTTTGAGGCCTCACATAGATAATGAAACTCTATTAATCTCAACTCTACACAAACACTAATATTCTTCCATTTCCTGAGATATCACATAGAATAGAAGTCTTCCACTAAACATACACATAAACAATCCATAATATAATGAAACACTATTTTATCAATTCATTTCTGTACATGCGTATTCTATTCAGAGAACTCTCATTTCTCTCCATGGCTTGATTTCACATTCGTTTGGTCAATACATTCAATAATCCAAGTTCACTATGTCCTTAGACTTACATTATAAATTCTAGAAGTCAATGCCTCTATCTCACTCAACAAACCTCCTAGAATTCTGCAACTACTTCTAAACTTAGGAAACTCTATCATGTCTTTACTGAACTGAATAGATCAGTCCTTTTCCTATTCGCTACCTTCTCCCACGAATTATGCAACATGCAAATTCAGTTTCATGACTAAGCTCTTGTCCTTATGACTCATAACGTAACTAGAACCTTCTATATTTATTTTGCAAACTTAGGATAATACATTAATTTAACTTAAGGAATTGAATTGCTCATAGAATGTCTTCACTCTTTTTGGACTGATATTCAATGTTGAATATGAGAGAATATGCTTCTGCATCGACTATGCTTGTTTGTGTGTCTAGATCTATTATTTAATGAAATTTTGCAATAGGGTTAGAAATAAAATATTGTGGTTGGAATGTTGAGAAATGAAATTTCATAGTTCAGTCTTTGGACATTTCTGTATTTTTGAATTCCTTTGTGAAGCAAAGGTTTAATTGGGTTGAATATATTAGTTTGGCATACTTTGTTTTAATCCCTCTACACCTCAACAAGCTAGACAGGAATCTTCCTCACCCTCCCTATCTGAAATGCTTGCCATATCAATTTTGGGAATAGACAAAAGTGTTTCCAAATAGTTCCTATGCTCAAGAATGGTGGGAATAACCCTCAACAAATGATTTCCTCAATATCCATGCACACGATGGTTTATGTCAAATCACAATTTGGTCACAAAATATCCAATCAATCATAACAGATCACTATTTCTTAAATTAAGAATAATAGTAGGTTTCAAATTACTTTTCCAATCATTTACACTGGAATTCTTATGCTTCTTCACAATTGGTGTTATGGTCGTATACTTGACCACCTCTAATTCATGTAAATTGTCCATGCCATCTCTCCTCTGAACTTCAATACAAATATAACTGTCAAATGGTAAAGACACCAAGCTAAGTGTATTTTTTCACCAATTGATCTACTTAAACCTCAATTCAACCATCGATATTGATTACATTCTCATTAGAGAAATTTTGAGGTCTAAAATGAGCCTCATAAAAGATATAATAAAATATTATGAGTTAGACATTTTATGGGGGAGGTATATTTACAACTTATCTCTTACATCATAACCAATGTAACCATGGTTAAATTAAATTGAAAAAAATATCTAAAATAAAATCAATAAAAAAACCATTTTTGATATGATTAAAAGTAGAGTACTTTTGAGTACATAAAATACTTTTGAATATAATATGCTGAATGTACTTATAAAGTAATATAATCATAAAATAAAATATATTAATTTTAAATTTTGAAATATAAGTTACTTCTTCAATATTCAAAATATGTTTATAAAACCATGTATTTATAATTTTGAATTTTAAACATAAAGTTAAATTTGTATGAAAAATTGTATTTTCTTCTAAAAACACACACATATAACTTATATTTATTAAAAATAAAAATCTATTGTAAAATATAAATATAAAACTATATTAAAAAACATTTTTTAATTTTTTTTTCTTTTTTTAAGACACTTTTAAAAACACGTGTAAACTCCTTGTTAATATTTTTATAATATATATTATGTATATTACATACCATTTTTAATGCAATAATTAATAACATCATTAAAGAATTAAAAAAAAATGTTAATATTAAGATGAAAGAATAGTACATAAATTTCAATCTCAAAAACAGAGATGTTAATATCAATCAAATTAGATTATATGTAATAAAAATATTATAATATAATATCTTACTATCATATAATATTTTATTATGATATAATAGTTCATTCAAATTATTACATTAAAGTTTTATATATGTATTTGGTTTAATAACTTGAATGTGTGTGTCTGGTTTATGTTGATATAGATCAAAGTATTCCAAAGATTTGAAAGTGAGTAAAATATGAACCTTGAATATTACCTAAATTAAAAAAACAAATATAGTATTAATATTAATATTCAAGCAAATAAGAATACATATAGTAATTTATTATAATAAAATGTTTTATTTTAATAAAATAAATAAATATAATTTTTATATTTAAATAATAGATTATTACATATATTAAGTATTTAAAAAACAAAACAAAAATTAATCATCAAATTATTTTTTATTTTATTATAAAATGTTAAGTGATTTTGATTTTAAATAAAGATTTGATATATATATTTTATAAATGGAAAAAATAATTACATAATTTTAATTTTGAATTGTAGAAATTCAGGCCTGCAGTAGATTAATTTCACCCACAACAATTAACAATTGACCATGCAAAATTATCAACAATGGAGACTGAATATGGAGCTGTAACACAAAATTA
>LPNX010782548.1:0-67158 GCA_001517045.1 Pseudotsuga menziesii
AACCTGCGCGCAGGTTGTTGCCGAAAGGGCCAACACAGTGGGTCTTTTGTTGGTGCGACGTGTAAAGCATTAACCCGGGTCTGCCCAAGTGCCCAACAACTACCTATTAGCTAACCCCTTCATATTTTACACCGACCATCAAGCTTTGAAATACCTCGTAAACAAACCCCTTCACCATGGTAGAATCTGTCGATGGCTCTTACTGTTCCAAGAATTTGAATTCGAAGTAGTTGTCCGACCAGGGAAGTTAAATGTCGGACCCGACCACCTATCCCGAATCGACACAGGAGAGGAACCGACTGGAATCGACGACGACCTACCAGATGCACATCTATTTCGTATAGAAGCAGTACCAGAAGAACTGGAGGAAATTGCTCAGTTCCTCGAAACAGGTCAGACCCCAGAAGGTCTGAACACTAAAAAGAAGCAAATCCTAGCTATGAAGGCTGCCCCCTACAGCCTCATCAACGGATTTCTATACAAAATGGGGTTAGACGATGTTCTTAGAAGATGTGTACTTGCCCATGAACGAGAGAAAATCATGCACGAAGCACACTACGGACCAGCAGGAGGACACTTTCAGGCCGACACAACTGCTAAGAAAATTCAACAGTCTGGATTATGGTGGCCGACGCTTCATAAGGATTATAAAACCTTTGTTAGTCGATGTGACAGATGCCAACGACTTGGTCGACCACTGCTGAGTACAGAAATGCCCCTGATCTCTGTAAACCCTAGTCTTACATTTGAAATTTGGGCTATCGACTTCATAGGACCATTCCCTATCCCAGCCCGACGATCAGGCGCAAGGTATATTATCATTGCAGTCGAATATGTTACTAAATGGGCAGAAGCAGAACCTGTCGAGACCTGTTCAAGTGAAGTAGCTGCTAAGTTCATTTATGAAAATATTATTACTCGATTTGGATGTCCACTCACTCTGATCAGCGACCAAGGATCACACTTTGTTAACAAAACTATCAAAAATCTAACCGACAAGTTTCACATCGACCACCGACGGAGTACAGCATACCACCCTCAGTCGAATGGTGCAATTGAAGCTTTCAATAAAACCCTGACAAAAGGACTGACTAAAATATGCAGTGCTGACAAAGATGATTGGGATGAGAAGATCCCTGCAGTTTTATGGGCATACAGGACAGCCTACAAACGGTCGACTGATCAAACACCATTTCGACTGGTATATGGGCAAGAAGCAGTCGTACCTCTGCACTTCAGAAAACAGGCACCTATCATTGCACAGATACTACATATCGACGTCGAATAGGCCAGGAAGGATAGGTTACTTCAACTTAATAAATTGGAAGAACATCGACTTATGGCCATCCAGCACCAAGAAATACATAAACAACAGCAAAAATCTTGGCACGACCGTAATATCAGAAACAAAAATCTGTCAGTCGGTGACCTTGCCCTACTGTATAACAGTCGAGTCAAAGGCAAGCCTAAGAAAATTCACACAGAATGGATGGGACCTTATGTTGTCAAAGAAATACATCTTAATGGGTCGGTCCGACTAAAAACATTGCAGGGCCTGGTATTTCAGAAGCTTGTTAATGGAGCCCGACTTAAACGATATAAAAATTGAAAAAAAAATAAAAAATCATATAACGGTCTTAACTGACACCAAAAACCTATAAAAAAGATACAAAAATTCCAAAAACCATAAACCATACACCCAGAAACCACCATCATGACAGCCACTCACCCATTCGACAACCGACTTCATTTCCATCGACCATCTTCATCGACTGACCATGTCGACCGTTCTCACCACCGACACCGACCGCCGACCTGGAGCGTCCAATCCCGCATTAATGGCCTCGAGCCCTGCCCCAGATTCATGAAATCACACTCGAGTGTTGCAGTTGGCCTGTCAAGTCCACCATTAATTCACCCAGTTCGACACTCCACCCCACCCGCGCCTATAAATAATGGACATCCCACAGTTCATTTACCACACCACGCACCTACTGAGCATTCGAACTCCCAGTCGACTGAAATTTGTGAACCCTGTAAGAATTCCGACCAGTCTGAGCAGTCAGAAACCATGGCACCAAAACGCACTAGAGCTTCGGCTAAGGCTCAAGAACTTCAAGCAGCAGACTCACCCCTACTCCAGCGACTAAAGCGAATCCAAAACGCGAAAGTCCAGGAGGGTCCGTTTCAAAAGCTATGGACGGAGATTCAAGAATGGGCATTTGAAGACCGATGGATGACCCCGCAGGCTGAGAAAGTTAGGCGTAGCACCATATATGCCTATGCAAACGCACCTATCATGGCCAGCTTCACTGGTACAAAGGAAGCCGCGGTCAAATTCATCATCAGTCGTTACCACAACGGCAGATTTTACTTTGACCGACCAGTCGACATTAATGGAGATGTTATCTCCCGACTGACTGGTCTATCAAATCAGGGTGACCCGGTCCCCATTGGGATCAAGGAAGGACTAGTCGAACACTTTACAGGTTCGACATCGGGCAAGAACTCCAAGGGTCTGATGATCAGTCAGATCGAGGCACGAACTCCACAGATTGTGGAGAAAATCATCGCCATTACTCTCACTTTGGCTGGTCGCAGCAGTGACCTCAAGCTGGAAATGTTGGACGCCGTCGAACAGATTACAAACAACGGCCGCATTTTCCTATGGGCAGACTACCTCGCAGACTTGGTTAAAACCATATGCGAGCGCTGTCAGGAAACAGGAGGTATTATTAAATTCCCCTCCTTAATTACTTGGATTGCAATGTATTATATCTGTCCGGAAGGCAGTCCTGTCTTCCGTGAGCCGACTAGGTTTGAGATGCACAGGTTCAAACCCTTTTCCCAAAAAGGAACTGTGCATGAACTCAACCAAGGAAAGTTCTTTATGGAAAACTGGTTCCAGCAGCTTAAGCTGCGCACGACAAGGTGGAGGGTGCCCCAGAACATCCGACGACACCTCCCAGCCGACTCACACATCCAGCTGGAGCTCGACCATACATCTGTATGGTCGTCAAACACTCAGGATTCCAATGCCAGGGACCTCGACTACTATCCCACAGTCGAGCAGATCTTTCGGGAGTTGTCTAGGCAGACAAAAACCAAAATTCAAATCCCGGAGGCTACAAAACAGGTCGACTTCTCTATAGTCGAACCTCTAACCGACCAGGAGAAGGAGGAAGATTACGAGTTGCACCTGTCTATCAGCACTTTTGTGACGCAGGACACTCCAATTGGCACTCCTAGTCGGCTGCACTTAATAGTGAAGCATCCGACTGCACCAGTTGTGGACCCTCTGAGCGAGCAACACCAGACACCACCACCAGCACAACAACCAGTACAACAAACAGCTCCCCCGGCTACTCAGACGGTCGACCCCGCTCAGACCCCGACGGGAGAAGTCGAGGAAGACAACCCTGAGTATGCTGTGTCTCGGAGCATTCTCAAGAAACTGGCAAAGGAGATCGCCATTGCCAGAAGGAACATCAAACTGCAAAAACGTCAGCAAGGCAAAGGTAAGCGCAAGCTTGTCCTTGCTGACTCCACAGATGACGAAGACGAACTGGTAGCCTCAGCACTCGATATTGTCGAGGATGCCAGAGCAAATAAAGTAACTATTGAAACCCAGTTTCAACGTTTTGTCGAAGCAGGAGCACCGGAAGGTCGGCCAAAGAAGGCCAAAACAACAACACTCTCCGAAGATGTGGTCGACCTGGTGACGACTCCTCCCCGTCCATCTCCGACTAAGATAGTCGAGGAGCAAGCACCAGTGTAGCAGGCTGACATGTCCCCCGAAGACTTTGCACGAGTTATCCCTGAAGCACTCAGATCCAGGGCAAGCTCGGACCAGGAGATTAGATCCTTCTTTGCAACACTGCCTGCACTGTTCAAAACAGCGCAGACAATCAAGACAACAACTCCCCTTAAAGCAAGCGAAAAGATATACGCACACCAAACAACAGTATTTACAAGGG
Organism: Pseudotsuga menziesii; assembly: GCA_001517045.1. Lineage (NCBI taxonomy): Eukaryota > Viridiplantae > Streptophyta > Pinopsida > Pinales > Pinaceae > Pseudotsuga > Pseudotsuga menziesii. The sequence continues at coordinate 3,978 of LPNX010782548.1, forward strand.
TAAATGATGGTGGTGACATTGCAGGACATGAACAGACCTTCACCGACTACCAAGTCCCACTGGAAGAAGATGTTATATCTTCCGACCAAAGTCCCCAACACCATTCTCCATCACCCCCAGGATCAGGACACCCTTCCTCCCCACCCCCACCACCCCCACCACCATCATCTCCACCACCTCCACCACTACCTGATTCACAGCCGAGATCACCATCATCACCACAGCCGGAGGTGGACATACCACCTCCCCAAACCGAAAAACCCCCGACCACTAAACCAACCCCTCCGACACACACCCCTTCGACCTCTGATCCACCTTCCACTTCTGCAGGTCCTCCCGACAAACCAACAGAGCAAGCAAAGGAGCCAACAGAACCTCTTCCTAGACCAGATCAGCTAAGGATCAGCTTACGGGATGTAAGCTCGTTGACCGACTCAGAGGTTGGCCAGCTACTCAACACCCTAGCAAAAGAGTCGAAGAGGAGGACGACCCGACTAAGGAAACAGCTCACGGATAAGGAGACAGAAGAAGTCGAGTTCCTCGACAAATGCAGGTCTCTTGTACAGACTGTTACCCCAGGACCTGTCGAAGCTGCTACCGACCGACCGCTGGACAGAGCATATCAGTTGTTTGAAGGGTTGGTGTCGACCATACAGACCCACCTCCACGAGACTAAGGCTGGGAAAAAAGAAGAAACTGTCCGACTGCTCCTGACTCAACACACAGCATTCTCGGAGGCTCACAAACTTCTACAAGACCACATGGAGGAATCCATTGTAACTGAGGAAGTACTCCGAGATTGGCCTACTCATTATGGGCAGGTCTATAGTCAGACGAGGCAGACCAGACAAGGCATTCAGGCCTTGGAAAAAAGGAAGTCGACTGAGACAGAACTGAGGCAGACAATCGAAGATCAAATAGTGATGGAAAACACTAAGCTGCAGCAGTTGGAACGTGAGGCACGCCAATGGGTTCAGCAAGCCCTTCCCAACTTGGAGAAAGTCGACAACATCTGTCCGCAGATGAAGAGACTCCTTGAGACTGCGGAAGAACACAATCAGCTGCTGGGCCCCAACATGGAAAATATTGCAGAAATGGCAATGGCAGAGAAGATGTCGGTACTCTCAAATATTACTACTCTGACTATCGACATTCAGAAAGCCTTGCAGACATGGACGGACTTTCAACACCAGCTTGCCATCACAGCACCAGCAATAGTCAAATTCTGTGTGCAGAAGAGACCAACTATTCGCCTGCACAGCCCACCTCAGTAGAAGTCTCCCTTTGCAATCTATTTTTGTACTTCTAACCTATTTTTTTACCTCCTCTTTTCTTCGGGACGAAGAAATGTTTTGTTTGTGGGGGAGATGTAGAAGGAGCAAGTCGACATAAGTCGACTTGAACGAAGACCGACTTAGTCGATCAGCCGACTAAGTCGAGAGACCGACTACGTCGGTCGGCTGAGTAAACACAGTAGTTAGTCTGTTAACTAATAGTCGTGTCGGTTCGGTGAACCGACAGGTAGTTATGATTGTAACTGTTTGTAACCTGTATATTAGGCTGTTGAGCCACTCAAGAACGTAGTTTAGTTCTTGGCTTTGTATGATCTATTGAGAATAATATAATCTGTTCATCTTATCAGTTCTTGTCTCTTGTATCTGTGAATATTCTATGTATTTTTTGTATGTATTATTGGTAACCTTATGTGATCTGTGAGATTACAACAAACACACAGACATTCAATAACTCATATATAACATTCATGTAATAGATAACAAATATCAACTGAGTAAAGAACAATCACATGAAATAGTCACATAACACAATGATTTTACGTGGTTCACTTCCAGGGTAGAAGCTACGTCCACAAAAATGTGTTTATTATGTCTTGAGAGAGTACACAGTTCTACTGCACCGCATATGCAACTCGAGATCTTCTGGGTAACTCCGCACACCGCCTGGAGCCCTTCTCTCTTAGATCTCTTCTCTTTCTGTATATTGCCTTCTTATAATATACTCTCTCTCTCTTTCTCTCTCTCTCTCTCTCTCTCTCTCTCTCTCTCTCTCTCTCTCTCTCTCTGTGTCAATCCTTGCGGATTGTTACATACATACTCAATGGGGTCGGCTACTGGTTACAGTAAGATATTACAGATGGATTACCAGGACCAGAGCTCGACTCTTACAATACAAAATGACTATGAGCTAACAAATCGACGGGCTAGCTAACTATCTACTATCTAACTGGATAACCTTTTACAATACACAATACATCCCTTTATAGGCGGCCCAAAGGTCTCCCCTTTTACAACACTGTGGGCCTGTCCCAACAGTAACCCAAAAACCCTAACTGGTGACAGGCAGCGTATCTGTACTTGGGGTAGCCGCTTTCCATCACACCACTGCTCTCTGTAGTCTTCCATGCTTCCTGGTGCTGACCATGGGTACTGGGCGCCGCTTCCCATTCTCTGTCCTTTGTCTTCAATACCTCAGCCTCGTTGCTCCTTTTCCTTTATGAGGGTAACTGAGACTTCCTGTCTTCACCACTGCCTTCAATGCAATGGGTGAGCTCTCTCTTCTCAGCCGCTCAATTACTGTCATCGTCTTTGACTTCTCTGTCCTGATAGTCATAGTTTCCAACTCTGATCTGTAGCTAGAAACATGCTACAGCGTCGTAGCTTTGCCTTATGTCTTATATCTTTGCCAAAATAGTCTATCCGCCAAAATGGAAGCTTCTCCTGCACCTGCGGGACCCTACTCCAACAGTCCCCTAACACTTACTTATGGCTCATCCCCGAGCCACTACCAGTGGGCTTCTCCTGCTATAGCTTCTCCTTGGCTTCCTGCGAAGTCCATTTAAATTTGTCCCGAAGTCCTGCGACTTCATTCTGCATAGCTTCGACACACTCTTGTGCCGAATCAAGAATAGCTTGACCAATACTGGAGTCTTCTGTTGCATCAATTTCATTTCTGGTTGTTTTCGCTTTCTAACATATTTGACATCAACTTGTGTAAACTTAGTTCATAGGTCTTTCTTATCTTTCTTTCCGTTATTGTCATGCTCTCGCTCTTGTCACTTGCGAGACCTTTAGGGATCTTCAGGTTTTGAGAAGTCTTCCACAGATATCCTTTCCTCTTTATCTGGGTTAGAACTTTTATCACAAAGGAAATAGAAATCTATATCTTCTAGCCTTCTCAAACATTTCATTCAATCTGGATCCATCCCTACGAGAACTATACAGGCGCTGAATTCCATTCCGAGAACAAGCATTCGTCTGCATGCTAAATTTCTGCTTCATTCCTTTCCCTTTTTCTTTTGTTTTTCTGTGTCTTGGATGCTTGTTTCTTGGTCCTTTCTTCTTTCCGTGAGATCTTCTGGGAAGCTCCACGTGCACAGTTAGGAGCCCTTCTCTCTTAGATCTCATTTTTACTTTCTTCCTGCTTGTAGGTTTCTTCTCATCAGTCTGCTGCTCTGTTTTCTTATCACTAGTGATCTTCTCGTCTTCCTGCTTCTCTGCAACAAAGACCTCTGATGGCATGTTCTACATCTAATGCTTGACTCCTCATTCTTGGTAGTTGTCTGGCCTGTGATGAACCTAGTTTCACACCCTTAGGTGGAATCATCATAGAAGCTACAAGGCCTCCATGCTCAAAGCGCTGCACAATGTCTTCTAAAGGCTCCATCTCAGACAGAACCCACTCGGTACAGTACTCTGGTCTGGCAATGGCTGCGAATTTGGGGAAATCACAGCACTTTGTAACGGAATTAGCTCTGCACAGGGAAACTCAACAAATGACTCTATAGCTCCCGGATCTTTGCAAAGTAACCCGCCTGTATGAATGATTTATGCTTTTATGCTGAAGGCGATAATCTCGGATGCAACGGTCATCTAGGATGAACCCATCGATGGTATTAATTGCATGGATAAGACAACAACCGTCATCTCGATCCTCATTAAGTGCCGAAATCCGATCAAATTTCCCTTGAAATGTGTGTGCAAGTTTTCGGTCTCGTCAAATATTTACTAAATCTGGAAAATTTATTATGCTGTTGCCAAATCTACGGTAACATATACCGGTCATTTCTTCATTAACTTCCTATCAGAAGGTGAATTGACTGGTCTTCTATCCCATTTCAAAACTAGGTACGTGGCATGGGGAAACATCGTCTTGCTGCGATGCCACACCACATCACCTGCACAAAACAAACTTATGCATTTTTTTTTATTTTAAACAAGCTGCCTATGACTTGTGCAAAATGAACCGTCTTAATGTGATTCCTTATACTTAGAATACCTGTCAGTGTAGACTAATTCCTGGTGCGATTCCTCCTTTCAACTACACTGGACATCTACACTTTTAAAGCTGTTCTAAGTTAGGGCTGACAAGTTGAATGGATGTCACTATAGAGCTTGAGCCTGCTGCCATTAATCAACGTGGGAAGAGGCTCCCCATTCAGTTTCCTGAGCTAAACGGCACTTCCTTCTGTAACTTGTTGTATTTGATATGGCCCCAACCAATGCATCTTGAACTTCCCTGGAAATTTAATAAACTTACTATCGTAGAGGAGTACTAGGTCTCCAATCTAAAAAGCCTTACTCTTAATGTGTTTGTCATGCCAATCTTTTTCTCGTGATTTCTGCACTTTCTGATGGAATCCGTCGATGAATCTGTCTTCCTCTAAGGTAAGCAGTTGCGCTAACCTTTCACTCACTATCTCTGTATCAGTGATCACGGTGATCTGAGAAGTTCTTAAACTGGGGAGAATATACTCTATAGACATAACAGCCTCTTGTCCATACACCAAGATGAAAGGTGTGTGTCCTGTAAGTTTCTTGCATGTAGTCCTATACTCCCATAATACAACGTTAACTCTGAGGTCCTGTTGGCAGCTAGCAACAACCTCTTCATTTCTCAATAAGATGAAGAGAGATCGGCTCTTCACATGATTCATCAATTCAAAATTATGAAAGAGCACCTTCAGAATCTTTGATTCTGAAGGTACTCTCAATCAAAGGAGAATGATATGATGTTTCGGAAGTTGGTGAAAACATGCTCATAAAATTGGCATTTAACAACTGTCAGTTAGTTTCATAAATTTTCATGAATTTATTTAATCATTAAGATAAATTTATGTGAGTTAAGAAATTTGAAATAGTATGCCAAGAGAAAATCAATAAAACACATCTTGTGTTTGTTTAAAACCTAGATAAGGGTAAGGTATTAATAATCCTACGTTCATAGAATTTACGGTGACTTTTAAAGTTTATATTCCATATAATACCTTACTATGATTTTTGTAAACAGTATAATTAATGAATAAAGTAATTTTTATATAGGAATGTTTTACATAGAATAGTTTTATCACTTGATATCCTATCAATCTAATGTTGGATATTACTTGATAGGATGTTTGAAAGGTTTAAAACTGAGTCTTTGTATATACATAGCATAGATATAAAATCAAGCCATGCTAACATTAGAGTATGTGATTTCATCACCTTGTATGCCACCACTTATCATGATTAAACTGGAGATGACTGTTAAGATTGGCTGAGTTTACAAGGAGCCATGTGTCCAGTTGATAAACGATTATCACTTGGATCAATGAGTTGGCATGAGAACGTGGCTTGTATCTCTTGATAAATCAACAGCTGTAAAAATATGAATGCATCGTATTAACAGGGTTAAATGCTGATAGTCATTTCCAATTAATGTTGATGTACTAGTTTATTATGATTTCTATCTGTAATCAATATTTGAAATTATGATCTATCAATCACAATATCTCTGGTTCGCCAATTTGGTGGTTATCACTACTAGTCATGGTTAAACGTAGATAAACCTGCATGAATCATGATATAACGTGAAGTTGCAGCATTCAACACTGCTAAGGTTCGGATAAAATGGCCAGGTCTAGAGATATCATATCCATCAGATCTGAAGCATGCGAAGACTGCCCGTCATGTCATATGTGTGGGTACCTATTCCCTCTATGTTCAACTCTCTGTTCATTTCAGTTCGAAGCCAGGAGAGCGTAGAAGAAACCATGGCTCCTCTGAACCGTTATGAAATCTCTGGGCTTGAACTTATAGAGGATGACAAAAAGGTAGCTCTGCGATTCGAGAAAATTGGGTGGGGGAAATTCTTTAGAAGTTTCGATGGCCACCATGCAGAACTTACTAAATTGTTCGCCCTGAATTTAAGGGATGACAGTGTGCAAATTGGGGGTTTTGATTTTGTTATCAATGAAGACGAGATAGCAGCAGCGACACAACTACCACAGGTGGGAGAACGCTCGTTTAAGGGTAGCATGGTTAATAAGAAGAAATGTTTGGCTTTGTTGCTGCCATTGCCAGATGATACTATGCTGAAGATAGGCGTCTCTGTAAAATTTCTGAAGCCGGAATGGAAAGCTTATTACGAAATATTGGTAAGTTACGTGTCCTGTGATGGACGTTTCTCCCATCTGCACTTATACCATTTATGATTGCTATTAGTGTTACAGGGTTTCAAGCTTAATTTGCCTTTCTATTTATGGCAAAGTTTAAAGAAAATGTCACAGGCTGTTAAGAGTTTTAGTAACCCTGACAGGAGTCTTTTCCATCATGGGTTAATCAAAATCATTTTCCAGCATCAATTATCTGTAAATGGAAATACATGGGATGGTTTTCTAACCAACTGTCAGTTAGGGCCGACGCAGTACTGGCCAAACCTTTCCCCAAGAATTCGTAAGAAACATAAAGCTATAAAATATGAGGTCAATGACGCTCCTGAAACTGTATCTGAGGGAAAAGGATTCAGGGAAGTCAGTCTGCCTATTAATGATGGGATTAATAAGAATGATGACAGGGATACAGTCCCTTGTTGCTCTAAAGCAACTCTGAGTCTGTCCTTATCAGGTGAAGGTCATAGCACCCCTGCAAAAACAAGAGAAAGGTTAATCAGAAGCAAAACTGATAATGATGTTGAATGTAAAATTATTCTCGAGCCCAATAACCTTCATAGACATGGCAAAGAGTCTCTGTGTAAATTAGATTGTCTCGCCCAAATCTACTGCGATAAGGGAGGGATTGATTCAGAAAATCTATTGTTTTCACGCAGGGTTACTAGGAGTATGAAACCCTCAACTCCGAGTCCTATGGTTAATCAACAGGTTCTTCAGTCTACAGTTGTCCATATTGAAGATGATATCCCATCATCTGTCCCTGATACAATTCATGTAAATAATCCTATTTTCATAAAAGATAATGATGCAAAAATAGGCAAGGTCCAGGTTACTCAACCAGGTATAGGTACAGGCATTGAAGATCCCGAACCATCATCTAGTCAACGTATTGACAGCCCTATTTCTCTTCAAATATCCATTGAAAAAGAAACTCTGCAGCGTGTATTAGATAATGCATACCAGGCTAAAATCATAGAGTTGAAGGGTAAACTTAAGCATTGTCTATCTAGTACAGCATTGTTAGAAGAGGAAAATAGAACCTTTAGAGAAGAGTTGCTAGAGTGGATTGGTAGATGGAAAGAGGTGAGTGCTAAGAAGAATCAGTACAAAAAATCAAAGAAGTCAATAATAGGTACTAACCAGCTACTACTTGAACGAATTGAAAAGCAAAACATTAAGATTATCAGGTTAAAGGCTAAACTAGCAGAAGCACGAAGAGTAGTATCTCTTCAGAATAAAACTTGATGATTTTTCTCATTTCTTATGTCGCTGCAAAACAAGTAATAATTATTTTGGTTTTGCATGCCTTTAAAATCAGAGATTTAACAGGCATGCATTTAAATTTTAAAAAGCTTATTTACCTTTGTTTTAATTGGTTTTGATAAGATGTTTCGTTTGAATTAAATGCAGGTGGGTTTGTCATCATTCCTCTATAGAATTTTAGGACGTGGTTAATACATTGGCATGGAGATGTGGCTGTTTGTTACGAGCTAATGGACAAGAATCTTTCAACGAACCTGGACTCAGGCTAGTCGTTTTCTGTTTATAGTGATAGGTGTGATATAAGAAATTAGGAGATGCTCTTTTTAGTTAGATGAACCCTATAATGTTGCATGCAACATTAATAGGGAAAACTGAATCATAGTGTTATATAAGGTAGAGATTTTGATAAACAAAGGATGGAGTGATGGAAGAAAACGTACTGAAATTATATTTTGTTGCTGGTGTTTTTCATTCCTGAAGTTTGAACCTTTGGATGTGAATACTACTGGACATCTACAGACTGATACCATTACTGGTATTTTTGTTTTAGATATATTATATATATATTTCAGACTTATCTTCTTTCTTAATATTAACACAGTGTGCTTTGATATGCTGATGTTTAATTATATCTTTCACTTTATCGGCTCAAGATAGTATTTTGAATGAACATCTCATTATGATTATGTTTATTAGTATTTTTACTGTAAACTTAAGCTGTAATGATATACTCTTCTATCTGTTTAAAATTTCATTTGTATGTTGACAGTGATTTTTTAATAGACATTATCTTAAATTCAAATAGTTATCTTGATAATTAATTATTAATCAATTTCAGAAAGTTAAAATTAAGTGTTTATTTGCAGTTATTTTTCAGTTCTGTTGTCATATAACAGAATGACTTATTATTCATGATTTAAATGTGTCTATTTAAATTATGTTTTAGTATTTCTGTTCATCTTTTATGGATTAATAGTTAATATAATCTTTACATATGCTCTCAGTTGAGATAGGGGTAAATAGAATAGATAGAATAGTTCAGTTTAAATTTTATTTTGATTTAAGTTTAATTAACAGTTGTTAAATCAACTTTCATACTTTATATAAGTTTTTATATTCAGAAAACTTCCCAAAATCAAAGTCTTTCCTTAAGAAAGCAACCATATGATAGTTTAGATAGTTTAATTTAATTATTTAGGTAAAAATAAACATTAGAATAGGTTGATTTTGCTGGTTTTAAGTTCTCCTTAAGAGACAAACCAGCTGGTAGCAGGACCACAACATGTGAGGTTTTGTTAATTCAAACACACCGAACGCTGCTTTAAGCTGATTGTGTGGACAAAACCTCCTTATTGGCATAGTTCAGAAAAACAGGCCAACAAATGGCGCTAGAAGGAGGGCCTGTCAATGAGTAATGGCAGGTGAAACTAATGAAACATTTCCAACCAGCCAACAATCTCCAGAAGTCAGTAGATCACCTTTTATAGAAACTGTTAGGAATATCCTTGAACGTGATCCTGTTACTTCTCCCTTTACTCCCGCACAAAGTGCTCAAACTCTTGAAGAATCTATACATATTCTTACTAGAGCATACGCTAATCAGCTTGGTATTTCTCCAATAGATTATGGTCTACCTAGAGAGCAGCGACATAATCCATAATTGACCATAGTTACACAGGATTTGGAGATAACTGGTAGTACTCCCCACCGTCAGGTTGAAAGACATCAAAGGCAGATTACACAAACTAATACTGCTATAAGACTAATTATAGGAGGCGGTTCTGATCAACCACCTTCTCCTCCTGAGTCAGCACCTAATAGTCCGAGACCTTCCAATTTAGGAAGTTTCTCTAGTTCTCAAGGAAGTCCAATGGCAGGAAATGTACCTATGGGAGGAGGAGGTAATACTCCACCCAATCCACAGCTCCCTTGGTTAAGGACAGCTGTTGTAGCAGTCCCTGGAATACAGCATCCTTTGCCTAAACACTTAGATAAACTCCTTCCTAAGTTTAACCCAGATGATAAGGAACCTACAAAGGTACATGTTGAAAAATTCATGTTGCCTGTTCAAACTTTGAACGTGCAGCATGAAGATGTAGTTTGTCGATTGTTTCCTCTAACTTTTGAAGGAAGAGCTTCTACCTGGTATTTTTCGTTAGTACAAGGATCCATTACAAATTGGGGAGAATTTAATAAGGCCTTTCTAGATAAATTCAGGGAATATAAAACACCCGCTCTTTTAGCCCTAGAGTTATCTAGAATTAAAATGGAGCCAAAAGAAAGAATCAAAGATTTCAATCAAAGGTTTCTGACTTTAAAAAATAAAATTCCAATTGCTTCTCAACCTCCGGAAGACATAATTATCGAGAATTATACTTCAACTTTACCTAAGTATTCCGGAATGTTTGTGAAGAGAGCTGGAAAAACAACACTAATAGAAACATTTGAGGAAGCCATTAAAGTTGAGAAAGATTCTATGTCCTACGAACCAGAAAGAAGTGGAAAATTTGACTCTTTTCCTCGTAGGAAGACGAAAAAACCCAATTCAGATAAAGATAAAGCTTTTGATGTAGAATAGCTGCAAAAATCTATTTGAACATTAACCAATGAAGTTATAGGGTTAAAGAAAACCAATTTTGAAGCCTCCCCTTCTAGGGGTTATTTCAGAAATCAATTTAGACAAAACCCTAATACAAATAATAAGAATACACCACCTGACATAGCTACAAATGAAGAGATATTTAATACAATTCGAGATGTTCTATCTTTGTCTGAAACTCCTCCTAGTCAAGATATGAATGAAAACGAAGAAGAAGAGGAATCAGAAAATGATGAAGAATCAGAAGAACCTCAACAAGTTAACGGTCATTTCTAGGATAGCCTTGTGAAAGAACATGAGAATAGAAGTCCACCTTTAGGACAACATGCATATAATACTCATAGTAAATAATTTGTAAACACTCCCAGTGCTTCAAGTTCTACTACAAATAACGACAACAATAACTCGCAACCAAATAAACAAGCTCAATCCGGCAAGCAGACTCAATCAACCAAAAATACCCAAACCATTCAAAATACTCCCAGATTAGATTTACAATATGATATCATTGAAGATTTAAAGAAGACTCATGCAAACATCAATATGTATGATCTTCTTCAAATCTACCCAATGCCTAATAGTCATATTATAAATCCTGCAGTAAGTTCAATTATTCCTAATGCAAAACAAAATGTTGCTGCAAATAGTTCTAATAATGATCCAACAGCAACTGAAAAGGGAAAGTGACAACTGACAAAGCTTCGCTGATAGGTAAGAATTCTAAGTCAACTACACCTCCATTCTTACTTACCTTTGAAATTTTCAATAGGAATGTTCATAACTGCATGGTAGATTCAGGAGCATCCTCCAATGTCATGCCTTTATCTGTATGCAAGAAATTGAATGGAAAATTTGTCCCATCAAATTCTCAAATAACTCAGTTGGATAGGAAAAATGTAAAGGTTGTAGGGGAAATGAAAGATGTCTTAGTCAGGATTTCTTGTAACCCTTCGTTTTATCAAATTATAGATATTGTTGTTGCTGATATCCCAGATGCATATGGGTTGTTCTTAAGTAGGGACTAGTTTCAACAGCTGAACGGTTTCTTTGCCACTGATTGGTCAACATTGTGGTTACCTAAAAATGGAAAGTCAAATCAGATAAAAATAAATAGAGAAAGATATATGAAACATACTATTACAGAACTACACGATCCTAGTGAACCTGTTTTATTTTCAGATAGCATTATGGGGAATTATATGTATGAATTGGGGTTTGGTAATTTCAAAGCTGAAAATTCTGCCCTTTTTGAAAATAAACAGCAGTCTGAAATTTGTAATGTGACATCTATTTCTCCTAAATATTTCCTCAAGGAAACCATTAATGATGTAGATAATATAAATATTGTAAATATTATAGAAAGTAAAGTGCTTGTACATATTTCTATGTGGACTTTATATTTTGATGGTGCCAAATCTAAAGAAGGAGCAAGAGCTGGTTGTCTGCTGGTAAACCCTCAGGGAAATAAAACCTGTATAGCTTGTAGAATGGAATTCAATTGTACAAACAATACGGTTGAATATGAAGCTTTAATACAAGGTTTGAAAAAGGCAATTGATTTGGGCATCAAAGAGTTAATTGTTTATGGCGATTCCGAGATCATTGTTAGACAGGTTCGTAACTCCATTCATTGTTTATTTGAACATTTACAGAGTTATCAGAAAGAGGTATGGAACCTTATCTTACATTTTGATGAATTTAACATAAATTCTATTCCTAGAAGTCAAAATCAAGAAGCAGATTTGCTGGCAAATGTAGCATCAAAGTTAATTCCTTCAGAAAATATTACACCAGATTTTTTTTTCTGTTGAATTGATTTTTAGGCCTTCCATACCTGATAATATTTTTAACTGGTGTGTATTTGACAATGATATGCAGGTATTGAATTTTCTGACAAATGAGGATACTTTTAAAGATTCAGCAATAGATGAAGTCACTCATGACGAAAATCTGTGGGATTTTTCGGTAATAAATGATTTCTGTTCAATTGAAAAAGCTTTCGAATAGGTAAAACCAGTCCCTAATTTAGTACTTAGATTAGAAAAGTTCTTTGATCTGCAGGATAAGTTCAGATCTGTTCCTAATTGTAAAACAAATAGCTCTCGCATGAGATATGAAACCATCAATTTAGGAACAGAACTAAACCCCCAAACTATAAACCTTGGAATAGATTGTAATCCTGAAGAAAAAACAGCTTTCATAAAATTGTTTAAGGATTTTAAAGATGTCTTTGCTTGGAAATATGAGGACTTGAAAACCTTCAACACTCAATTCATGCAACATATAATTCCAATTAAACAGGAGTCAAAACCTTTTCAACAGAAGTTAAGGAAATATCACCCGTCATTAGAACCAACAATAAAAAAGGAACTGAATAAATTATTAGCTGCCAAGATTATTTTCCCTATTAGACATACACAATGGGTAGCAAACTTAGTTCCAGTTAGGAAGAAAAATGGGGATATTATATTATGTGTAGATTTTAGAAATCTGAATAAGGCTTCTGAGAAAGATAATTACCCAGTTCCTCCCATGGAACAAATTCTTCAAAAGGTGTCTAGGTCTGAGATACTGTCTCTCCTTGACGGTTTTTCAGGATACAACCAAATATTGGTTTCCCCAAATGATCAATTGAAAACTACTTTTAGAACTCCATGGGGAACATATGGCTACCGTAAGATTCCCTTTGGGTTAATCAATGCGGGAGCAACCTTTCAACGAGCAATGGATATTACTTTTAGAGGCCTAACCAATCATTCAGTTGTTGTCTACTTAGATGACGTTACTGTATATTCTAAACATCGACCTGATCATCTTAATCATCTTAGAAAAGTATTTGAACGATGCAGAAAATTTGGAATATCCTTAAATCCTAAAAATACAATTTTTTCTATTTCAGAAGGTATCTTATTAGGCTGCGTTGTTTCAAAGCATGGAATCATGATTGATCCCGAAAGAAACCAATCTATTTCAAAGATAACCTATCCTTCTAGCAAGAAATCAATGCATTCGTTTCTAGGTAAAATTAATTTTGTTAGGAGATTCATTCCTAGTTTTTCTGAGATCATTCGTCCTTTGCAGAAAATGATTAAAAAAGATGCTGTTTTTAATTGGGGACAAACTGAAAAGGAATCATTCAAAAGATTTTAGAAGCTATTTCAGAAGCTCCTAGCCTCCTAAGTCCATATTTTAATAAGGATTTCATATTGTACACCTTTGCTTCTAATATTTCATATGCAACAGTTTCAACTAAATTAAATCAGCAAAATAATGAAGTTCCAATTGCTTTCATGAGTTCAAATTTCAAAGGTGCTAAACTCAATTACCATGAAGTTGATAAACAAGCCTTTGTCATTTTTAAAGATGTAAAACATTTTCATCCTTACTTGTTAAAATCTAAAACAAAAATAATTGTCCCTTATTCTTCAGTCAGAAACTTGTTAGTTCAAAAAGACTTAGGAGAAAAGAGGGCACCTTGGATGACAGCTCTTCAAGAAGACGACTTAGAAATCAAACCCTCAATGATAGTCAAAGGCCAAGGGCTATGTAAATTAGCTGCTGAAGCTGCTCACTTACCTAATGATAAAGCTGAAACTGTCATTGATGAAGCTTTACTTACCAGGGAGATTTATTTTTATCCACCACCTCAAGATTCCTGGTACACAGACATATAGACGCTTTTGGAAACTGGTACCGCCCCTGATTATTTAGAACCAAAGAAGAAAAGAGCACTCAGATTGAAGTCTGCTCCGTACTTATTAATCGATAACATCCTCTTTCGGAGAAATTCAGACGGAGTATACCTTCGATGTCTAGATAAAGATGAAACAGAAGTAATTCTGAAAAAATTACATTCTGGACCAGCAGGAGGTCATTTTGGTGGAGAAAACACTATGCACAAAATTCTAAGGGCTAGTTATTATTGGCCCACCTTGTTCCGAGATTCCTATACCTTTGTCAGAAAATTTCAAGAGTGTCAACTTGCTGCAGGAAGGGTGAAAAAACCTGCTTTTCCTTTACAACCTGTTTCAGCTGAAAGACCCTTTCAGCAATGGGGCATCGATATAGTAGGTCCAATAAATCCTCCTTCATCTATGCAACACAAATATATAATAATCGCAACTGATTATTTCACCTGTTGGGCTGAAGCTGCACCATTGAAATTTGTAAATACCAATCAGGTTATACTATTTTTGGAATTCTTTATCATAACAAGATTCGGTATTCCTGATTCTCTCGTTTTTTATAATTCTTCGTATTTTTCATCAATCGAGTTAACTCAGTTTGCTTTAGAAAAGGGAATAAGAATTAGGTATTCAGCTAACTATCACCCACATGGGAATGGTTTAGCTGAATCAACAAACAAAAATTTATTAAATATTCTCAAAAGAACTATTTCAGTTCACCATCGCAACTGGCATACAGAATTGGTCAACGCCCTTTGGGAAGATAGAGTAACTCCTAAGGCTGCAATAGGTAATTCACCATTCTTCTTAGTATACGGAACTGAGGCTATTTTACCACCAAATCTGTTCTTACCTTCATTACAGTTAGCTCAGTCTGTTCAAGAAGAAGAGTGCCCAATAATGGAAAAAAGAATTAACACATTGTTAAAACTGGAAGAAGAAAGAGAAAAGTCAAAACAACACTTTACAAAGCATCAACAGATTGTGAAATCGTGGTTTGACCAATCTTTCAGCTCTGATCGAGAATTTCAGGTGGGAGACTTAGTTTTAAAATGGGATAAATCTCACGAAGATAAGGGAGATCATACTAAGTTTCAGAAACTGTGGTTAGGTCCCTTTGTTATTTCTGAAAAAATAGGTCCAAGTACCTTTCGATTGCAAACACTTGAAGGACAGTCCGAAACATTCCCTGTGAATGGACTGATTCTTAAAAAATATTTCTGTTAATATTTTCTGTCTAAAAATGTATATAATTTACTTGTTGTTTGTAAATAAATTTATCTATCTGTATATAAACTATCAGACTGTTATGATAATTAGTTTTCTGTCAAAGTCAAATATTTCATATTGTTAAAAAAAAAAATTGTATATAACCAGTCAGTCAGTTAGAAATACGTAATTAGTAGCTGTAATCAATGTAAATAAATAAAATCAGTTTGCTCATCAGTCTGAAAAATTATGATAGTAGACTGAAATCTTTTAAAAATTTTGTTCAGGATGATCAACATTGCTTAAATCTACAAAAAGACCTCCATTGTTGTTTTTATTTATAAGTGTTTCTCAGATTATTCTTCATCTTGTTATTTTCTTAAAAAATGGGGATAGCTTATTATATGTCTTCTTTGAGGCTTGTACTTTTGAAAAACTCTTACAAACCTCTATCATCAGTCTTAGAAAAGTTTGTATCATCTGAGAACTATCTACCATTTGTTCCAATTAATTAAAAGCTAAAGTGAGAGACGGAAGGTCTCAGTAATGAGCCGGTCTGATCAGAATCACAAATATCACTGGTATGACATTATTAGGAAACTAGTAATGGATTTTGGTTTAAAAAACCGAAAGATAAGGGGTCTCATCAAGAGCCAGCTGATTCATTTTCTGGTGATATTAATGACTGACATTACTGTTTGGTCACCATGCTGGGTAATGATATCTCATTTTATGAAAATTAAAAGATAAAAAATGAAATTACAATAAAAACATAACTTTTGACTGAAGAATAGGAGGTCTCATCACGAGCCGGCCTAATCATGATCATCAGTGTTGTCTAGAATAACTTCATTTCTGATCACCAGGGTGATGGCTTTTGATTTTAAAATTAAAAGACAAGAGGTCTCATCACGAGCCGACTTGCTTATTTCAGACAGTTCTCGTGAATGATACTATCACATTGGGATACCATACCCAGATAGTAGTCTTCAGGCAGAATTATTGTTTTAAAAGAAAAGCAAAAGCAAACAAAAAGAAAATTATTATGATATGGAATAGATTCTAGAAAGTTTTCAGAGGAGCAGATTTATGTACTCTATGCTGATGGTATAGGTTATCCTTACTAAGAAGTACTTGTTTCGACTAAGATATTTGTAAGTTTATCCCTAATCAAATCTCTTTTTCAAAAGATGGAATATTTCTGAGTTATACTTATGAATATGGGTAAATAATGGTTTAATGTGGATAAAGAATTTTTTGATTATTTTTAACAGGTTTCAATATTTCGTTTTTATCATTTTGTTTAAGCAGAGATAACTGGTTCACCTAGGTCATCACCATTTGTTGGCAGCTAGCAACAACCTCTTCATTTCTCAATAAGATGAAGAGAGATCAGCTCTTCATATGATTCATCAATTCAAAATTATGAGAGAGCACCTTTAGAATCTTTGATTTTGAAGGTACTCTCAATCAAAGGAGAATGATATGATGTTTCGGAAGTTGGTGAAAACATGCTCATAAAATTGGCATTTAATAGCTGTCAGTTAGTTTCATAAATTTTCATGAATTTATTTAATCATTAAGATAAATTTATGTGACTTAAGAAATTTGAAATAGTATGCCAAGAGAAAATCAATAAAATACATCCGTGTTTGTTTAAAACCTAGATAAGGGTAAGGTATTAATAATCCTAAGTTCATAGAATTTATGGTGACTTTTAAAGTTTATATTCCATATAATATCTTACTATGATTTTTGTAAATAGTATAATTAATGAATAAAGTAATTTTTATATAGGAATGTTTTACATAGGATAGTTTTATCACTTAATATCCTATCAATCTAATGTTGGATATTCCTTGATAGGATGTTTGAAAGGTTTAAAACTAAGTCTTTGTATATACGTAGCATAGATATAAAATCAAGCCATGCTAACATTAGAGTATGTGATTTCATCACCTTGTATGCCACCACTTATCACGATTAAACTGGAGATGACTGTTAAGATTGGCTGAGTTTACAAGGAGCCATGTGTCCAGTTGATAAACGATTATCACTTGGATCAATGAGTTGGCATGAGAACGTGGCTTGTATCTCTTGATAAATCGACAGCTGTAAAAATATGAATGCATTGTATTAACGGGGTTAAATGCTGATAGTCATTTCCAATTAACGTCGATGTACTAGTTTATTATGATTGCTATCTGTAATCAATATTTGAAATTATGATCTATCAATCACAATATATCTGGTTCACCAATTTGGTGGTTATCACTACTAGTCGTGGTTAAACATAGATAAACCTGCATGAATCATGATATAACCTGAAGTTGCAGCATTCAACACTGCTAAGGTTCGGCTAAAATGGCCAGGTCTAGAGATATCATATCTGTCAAATCTGAAGCATGCGAAGACTGCCCGTCATGTCATATGTGTGGGTACCTATTCCCTCTATGTTCACCTCTCCGTTCATTTCAGTTCGAAGCCAGGAGAGCATAGAAGAAACCATGGCTCCTCTGAACCGTTATGAAATATCTGGGTCTGAACTTATAGAGGCTGACGAAAAGGTAGCTCTGCATTTCGAGAAAATTGGGTGGGGGAAATTCTTTAGAAGTTTCGATGGCCACCATGCAGAAGTTACTAAATTGTTCGCCCTGAATTTAAGGGATGACAGTGTGCAAATTGGGGGTTTTGAGTTTGTTATCAATGAAGACGAGATAGCAGCAGTGACACAGCTACCACAGGTGGGAGAACACTGGTTTAAGGGTAGCATGGTTAATAAGAAGAAATGTTTGGCTCTGTTGCTGCCATTGCCAGATGATACTATGCTGAAGATAGGCGTCCCTGTAAAATTTCTGAAGCCCGAATGGAAATATTATTAAAAAATATTGGTAAGGTACGTGTCCTGTGATGGACGTTTCTCCCATCTGCACTTATACCATTTACGATTGCTATTAGCGTTACAGGCTTACAAGCTTAATTTTCCTTTCTATTTATGGCAATGTTTAAAGAAAATGTCACAGGCTGTTAAGAGTTTTAGTAACCCCGACAGGAGTCTTTTCCATCATGGGTTAATCAAAATCATTTTGCAGCATCAATTATCTGTAAATGGCAAGACATGGGATGGTTTTCTAACCAACTGTCAGTTAGGGCCTGTTTGTGCCAGAAATTGTTTCCAAGGCTAAAGAAACGAGCCAAGACAATCTCAAGTAAAACTCAATAAAATAAAGTAGGTTTTAGGTTTTTTAAAGGTTTTGTGGTTGTAAAGTCTGGTAAGCAATCAGGGAATACATTCATGAATTAAACAGTAACTAAATCATAAACAAAAGAGGACAAAGATGCATAATATATTCAACAAGACCTAATCAGAACACAGTATCGAAGTTCATTCATAAAAGACAAGGATCACCAGCATATACACATAAACCAGTAATGAATATATCAGTTAAGCAACTAAAAAAGTTGAACAATGAAGCCAACACAGAAACTGAAGGGTAAAAAGTGTCATATATCTCATAGTTTCATCATCAATTGCATGCAAGAGTTTTGATACTTAACTCATGAATAAGTCTGAAGACCTCCTGAAGCTTTCCCAAAATTAGAACCCCTTCTTCAGTCCCTTTGTCCCTCTTTTATAATTACAAATAAGTAGTTCTATCTCCCATTCATTAGGTCTAAATTGAAACTACCCAGCAGTTACATTAACTAACTAACTCAACTAATTGACTAAAAATAGCAAATTGGACTCCTGGCAATATGGCGAATTTCTGGACAATAGGTGTCAAAGAAGCTTCCATATCTCTCAATTGGTGACATCTGTGTAAAACCTGAGAGAGGTTTTTGTAAATGGGTCCGTAATGGACACAAAACTCTCTTGGTTTTTAAAAATTCATCTCCAATCAATCATAATCTGCCCCACAATATGAACACTAAAACAGGAAAATATTAAATATTAAAAATCCTGAAAAATAGGCTGCAAAGATTAAATTGTATCTTTCAAACTTTGACAGCTGTTGCAAAAATGAGAGAGGTTTTTGTAGATGGGTATCTTATGAACAAAAAAATATTTTTTTTTTCAAAATTTCCTCTCCATCAGCTCGTGGTCTGCATTTTACTTCAGTAACCCAAAACAGGAAAAACATAGCAGAATTCTCAATAATCTTTGCATTTCACTATCAACTGGGTGCTGCTATAAATTACTGCCACAATATGATTGTTCATGAGAATGACCTGTGCTTCATGAATCTGATTGAAATGGAAGGGGAAGAAACTCAAAAACTCAGTGCATACCATAGATATCCCTGACAACTACACCTTTAGCTCAATCCATGGAAACTGCTATCCAATGATCATGATGCAAGTGTACTACCTACTGTTGGTCATCTAATTCTCAGAATAGAAACCAGAGAGTTTCAATTTCTGTTAGTCTCTTCAGCTTTTTTACAAGTAGGAGAATGAATGTCTTCATTGACTCAAAATACTTGAGCAGTTTGATTAAGCACAACAGATCAGAACTTCTAGGCACATATTGATCAGAAAAATAAATATTCATAACGAAGGGAATAAAAAACCCAAGTGCTCTGGTATCAAAAATTGGATTATCTGATCACATGTCAGTATTCAACATTAGCCACTCTTGCAACACCACTGCTATCTGAAGGCCATACTTCCATTCTGCTGCATTCTCAGCCTTTCAACAAGAGATTTGTAAATAGATTTGAGATCTTTAACATCACAAACCTTCAGCTCCAAGAAATACTTCTTAGCAAGATCCTTGGGGCACTGAATTGATGGAAATATATTCATTGCAAGATGTAAGAGGAAATCATCTCCACATTTTTCATAGATGACCTTTTGAGCAACAACAATTTCACCAAATAGAGCACAAGTGTGTGCATCCCGAAGTTCAAATGTGTTGTCAAGAACACTATAGAAGCAACACCTTGCTGCAAAATTTTCAGTGATAAAGCTTTGAATGATAAACTATGCTCATGGTGTTATTTGTGAATCCATTATTCAACATAATGACCTTTAAAACCCTTCAAAACCTAAAGGAGGAAAAACAATAAAAAGCCTAAAGGCAAAAACTTGAAAATTTCACTAAATACCAAAAATTTTCCAAAGTAATTAAAAGAACAAACTCAAGAAAATAAGCAAACTTAGAATAAAATGGCAATAAAAATATAAAATTAAAAGAAACAAATTCATGACTTAACATCTAGCTCTAGCTACGGGATGAAGTCCTCCCTGTGAGGCTTCAAGAACCTGTAGACCAGTTCCTTCTGTAACCAAAATTGCCTTCTTTTTTGCAAAACATCCATTGGGCTATGGAGTCTTTATTCAATCCTTCACACACTGATATATACAATGAAAATCAAATCTCTTTCTCTGAGTAACCTTCCATCTACTGAATCAAATCAAAATCCCATTTCCAATGTAACCAAGAAAAAATTTGATCAACCCACCAAAACTTGTTTCCAACTCCATATATATATATAATCAGAAATATTGGAAAACATGAAGAGCAGAGATTTAACAACTTATACCCACTTTCATGAAATAGTGTCTCTGAAATAAAAAATTTATAACCTGGTATTGACTCTAAATAATCTGCTACTGGATCATAAAAATTTCCATAAGTTACCTCTTCCTGCTCTATGAAAAAGACAAGCTGTCCATAAGAATATTTTGTCCCATGAATATCAAGTAGGCATTGGTGAAAAAAGACATCAAGATCAGCCTGAATTTTCTCCATAATTTTTTGGATAGTATCATCAATAATGTCAACACTTTGAACCCCCTTTTCCACACTGTCTTCAAATGAATAACTATCAGGCATTGGCTTTTGTTGTTCAAGGATAATAGACTGAATGCATTCTTGATTCTGCTGATCAGATTGTGACATATCACACACCTCACAGATTTATGGGTCTTTCTTTTCAATTTCATCATCATATTTATTAAAAATTAGACCATCTTCATAATGATTTTGAACAGCACATTTATCATAACCATGAATATAAACAACTTCTGAAAAATTGTGAACGGCCTGGCCTTAATCAAATTTAGTATCAAAACCAAAAGGAATAGAATCTAATTCATCACAGAATTCTTCTCTTGGAACCCTAATCTCTTCATCATAGCAAGGAGTATTCTGAGAAATTTTGAATGATGATGCTAAAGGTTCATCTTTTCCTTCAATACAAAGTTGATCTTTAACACAACACTGATTTTCAAAAGTTTGTTGAACTAGAGATTGATCTTCAAAAGGATTAGCATTCAAACGGTTATTAAGGCTGTTGAAATCATTATGAGAATGTTCCAAACTATCTCTACTAATCTCATCACTTGAATAATCCTCAAACTGACCTAAAACAACAACTTGACTATCATAATGATCATGGCATTCTTCCTTTACTGCAATATCTGAAAATTTTACCTTTTCATCTTCAACAAATTCTGAAACTTCAACTTCTTCATAACATGTTTTGAACCCTTGATTGTACTCGTTATCATGGTTTTTTAAATTAGAAATTGTATGATAAACATCATCCTGCTCACAACAATCTTTTAAAAAGAGTTCAGCTGAGAACAGATACTTACAACGTTTCCGAAAACATGTGTGGAATTCTTTTAGTGAGGAGATGCTAGCAGCAGGAAGAGAAAAATACCAATCTCGTGCATCTTTTTCAAGTGAATACATGAACATCTTCATGAGCACATCTTCATGCTGGATATTTAACTGGACCATACATTGATGAAATTTGATGAGGTGATCTGAAGGATTGTCCTCTTTGCTTTCCCTAAACCGTGGAAGACAATCTCCCCAAACATCCATAATAGGTACCGGATTTGGAAAACCTAGAATATCAGAAAAATTGAAAGGTGCAAACCTTCGAGCCAGAATAGCTTCCATGGACATCGGCCTCTGCATCTTGAAATAGTGGAGTCACCAATCAATTTGTCAAGACATATTTTGTTTCTTCTTCTCAAAAAGAGAAAGGGGTGACAGTGGTTCAAATTAATAAGGGCTGCATAAAGCTGGGGATGACTGAAACCTTCTAATTCTTCTAGCAGCCACTATGTCAAATTTGGTGAAAAATAGCCTTAAAGATGTGCTGGTTTAAGTTCACCTCTTAAAACCAGTAAAACTGATAAGTATCCCAGGGAATATATGTCTTCAACTTCGTCCCCGGCAACGGCGCCAAAGATGTTTGTGCCAGAAATTGTTTTCAAGGCTAAAGAAACAAGCCAACACAATCTCAAGTAAAACTCAATAAAATAAAGTAGGTTTTAGGTTTTTTTAAGGTTTTGTGGTTGTAAATTCTGGTAATCAATAAGGGAATACATTCATGAATTAAACAGTAGCTAAATCATAAACAAAAGAGGACAAAGATGCATAATATATTCAACAAGACCCAATCAGAACACAGTATCGAAGTTCATTCATAAAAGACAAGCATCACCAGCATATACACATAAACCAGTAATGAATATATCAGGTAAGCAACTAAATAGGTTGAACAATGAATCCAACATAGAAACTGAAGGGTAAAAAGTGTCATATATCTCATAGTTTCATCATCAAATGCATACAAGAGTTTTGATACTTAACTCATGAATAAGTCTGAAGACCTCCTGAAGCTTTCCCAAAATTAGAACCCCTTCTTCAGTCTCTTTGTCCCTCTTTTATAATTACAAATAAGTAGTTCTATCTCCCCTTCATTAGGTATAAATTGAAACTACCCAGAAGTTACATTAACTAACTAACTCAACTAATTGACTAAAAATAGCAAATTGGACTCCTGGCAAATATGGCGAATTTCTGGAAAATAGGTGTCAAAGAAGATTCCATATCTCTCAATTGGTGACACCTGTGTAAAAAATGTGAGAATTTTTTGTAAATGGGTCCGTGATGGACAAAACCTCTCTTGGTTTTTAAAAATTCATCTCCAATCAATCCGAATCTGCCCCACAAGATGAACACTAAAACAGGAAAATATTAAATATTAAAAATCCTGAAAAATAGGCTGCAAAGATTAAATTGTATCTTTCAAACCTTGAAAGCTGTTGCAAAACTGAGAGAGGTTTTTGTATATGGGTATATTATGAACAAACACCTATTTTTTTCTTCAAAATTTCCTCTCCATAAGCTTGTGGTATGCATTTTACGTCAGTAACCCAAAACAGGAAAAATAGAGCAGAATTCTCAATAATCTTTGCATTTCACTATCAACTGGACGCTGCTATAAATTACTACCACAATATCATTGTTCATGAGAATGACCTATGCTTCGTGAATCTGATTGAAATGGAAGGGTAAGAAACTCAAAAACTCAGTGCAGAACATAGATATCCCTAACAACTACACCTTTAGCTCAATCCATGGAAACTGCTATCCAATGATCATGATGCAAGTGTACTACCTACTGTTGGTCATCTAATTATCAGAATAGAAACCAGAGAGTTTCAATTTCTGTTAGTCTCTTCAGCTTTGTTACAGGTAGGAGAATGAATGTCATCATTGACTCAAAATACTTGAGCAGTTTGATTAAGCACAACAGATCAGAACTTCCAGGCACATATTGATCAGAAAAATAAATATTCATAATGAAGGGAATAAAAAACCCAAGTGCTTTAGTCTCAAAAATTGGATTAGCTGATCACATGTCAGTATTCAAAATTAGCCACTCTTGCAACACCACTGCTATCTGAAGGCCATACTTCCATTCTGCTTCATTCTCAGCCTTTCAACAAGAGATTTGTAAATAGATTTGAGATCTTTAACATCACAAACCTTCAGCTCCAAGCAATACTTCTTAGCAAGATCCTTGGGGCACTGAATTGATGGAAATATATTCATTGCAAGATGTAAGAGGAAATCATCTCCACATTTTTCATAGATGACCTTCTGAGCAACAACAATTTCACCAAATAGAGCATAAGTGTGTGCATCTCGAAGTTCAAATGTGTTGTCAAGAACACTATAGAAGCAACACCTTGCTGCAAAATTTTCAGTGATAAAGCTTCGAATGATAAACTATGCTCATGGTTTTATTTGTGAATCCATTATTCAACATAATGACCTTTAAAACCCTTCAAAACCTAAAGGAGGAAAAACAATAAAAAACCTAAAGGCAAAAACTTGAAAATTTCACTAAATACCAAAAATTTTCCAAAGTAATTAAAAGAACAAACTCAAGAAAATAAACAAACTTAGAATAAAATGGCAATCAAAATATAAAATTAAAAGAAACAAATTCATGACTTAACAGGGCCGACGCAGTACTGGCCAAACCTTTCCCTAAGAATTCGTAAGAAACGTAAAGCTATAAAATCTGAGGTCAATGATGCTCCTGAAACTGTATCTGAGGGAAAAGGATTCGGGCAATTCAGTCTTCCTGTTAATGATGGGATTAATAAGAATGATGACAGGGATACAATCCCTTGTTGCTCTAAAGCAGCTCTAAGTTAGTCCTTATCAGGTGAAGGTCATAGCACCCCTGCAAAAAAAAGAGAAAGGTTAATCAGAAGCAAAACTAATAATGATGTTGAATGTAAAATTCTTCCCGAGCCCAATAACCTTCATAGACATGGAAAAGATTCTCTGTGTAAATTAGATTGTCTCACCCAAATATGTTGCGATAAGGGAGGGATTGATTCAGAAAATCTATTGTTTTCATGCAGGGTTACTAGGAGTATGAAACCCTCAACTCCAAGTCCTGTGGTTAATCAACAGGTTCTTCAGTCTACAGTTGTCCATATTGAAGATGATATCCCGTCATCTTTTCCTGATACAATTCATGTAAATAATCCTATTTTCATAAAAGATAATGATGCAAAAATAGGCAAGGATGAGGTTACTCAACCAGGTATAGATACAGGCATTGAAGATCCCGAACCATCATCTAGTCAATGTATTGACAGCCCTATTTCTCCTTAGATATCCATTGAAAAAGAAACTCTGCAGCATGTATTAGATAATGCGTACCAGGCTAAAATCACATAGTTAAAGGGTAAACTTAAGCATTCTCTATCTAGTACAGCATTGTTAGAAGAGGGAAATAGAACCTTTAGAGAAGAGTTGCTGGAGTGGATTGGTAGATGGAAAGAGGTGAGTGCTAAGAAGAATCAGTACAAAAAATCAAAGAAGTCAATCATAGGTACTAACCCGCTACTACTTGAACGAATTGAAAAGCAAAACATTAAGATTATCAGGTTAAAGGCTAAACTAGCAGAAGCAAGAAGTATCTCTTTAGAATAAAACTTGATGATTTTTCTCATTTCTTATGTCACTGCAAAACAGGTAATAATTATTTTGGTTTTGCATGCCTGTAAAATCAGAGATTTAACAGGCATGCATTTAAATTTTAAAAAGCTTATTTACCTTTGTTTTAATGGGTTTTGATAAGATTCTTCATTTGAAATAAATGCAGGTGGGTTTGTCATCATTCCTCTACAGAATTTCAGGACGTGGTTAATACGTTGGCATGGAGATGTGGTTGTTTGTTACGAGCTAATGGACAAGAATATTTCAAAGAACCTGGACTCAGGCTAGTCATTTTCTGTTGATAGTGATAGGTGTGATATAAGAGATTAGGAGATGCTCCTTTTAGTTAGATGAACCCTATAATGTTGCATGCAACATTAATAGGGAAAATTGAATCGTAGTGTTATATAAGGTAGAGATTTTGATAAACAAAGGATGGAGTGTTGGAATAAAACGTACTGAAATTATATTTTGTTGCTGGTGTTTTTCATTCCTGAAGTTTGAACCTTTGGATGTGAATACTACTAGACATCTACAGACTGATACCATTACTGGTATTTTTGTTTTAGATATATTATATATATATTTCAGACTTATCTTCTTTCTTAATATTAACACAGTGTGCTTTGATATGCTGATGTTTAATTATATCTTTCACTTTATCAGCTCAAGATAGTATTTTGAATGAACATCTCATTATGATTATGTTTATTAGTATTTTTATTGTAAACTTAAGCTGTAATCATATACTCTTCTGTCTATTAAAAATTTCATTTGTATGTTGACATTGATTTTTTAATAGACATTATCTTAAATTCAAATAGTTATCTTGATAATTAATTATTAATCAATTTCAGAAAGTTAAAATTAACTGTTTATTTGCAGTTATTTTTCAGTTTTGTTGTCATATAACATAATGACTTATTATTCATGATTTAAATGTGTCTATTTGAATTATGTTTTAGTCTTTCTGTTCATCTTTTATGGATTAATAGTTAATATAATCTTTACATATGCTCTCAGCTGAGATAGGGGTAAATAGAATAGATAGAATAGTTTAGTTTAAATTCTATTTTGATTTAAGTTTAATTAACAGTTGTTAAATCAACTTTCATACTTTATATAAGTTTTTATATTCAGAAAACTTCCCAAAATCAAAGTCTTTCCTTAAGAAAGCAACCATAGGACAGTTTAGATAGTTTAATTTAATTATTTAGGTAAAAATAAACATTAGAATAGGTTAGATTTTGCTGGTTTTAAGTTCTCCTTAAGAGACAAACCAGCTGGTAGCAGGACCACAACCTACGAGGTTTTGTTAATTCAAACACACCGGACGCTGCTTTAAGCTAATTGTGTGGACAAAACCTCCTTATTGGCCTAGTTTAGAAAAACAGACCAATAGGTCCCAGTCATTCCTTTGGCTGTTGCAGATCTTCATAAGAGCATTTTCTAGAATCTTGTTAAAGGACTCCACCGTACCATTAGCTTGTGGATGGTAGGGAGTGCTCTTATGGTTCTGTATTTGGAATTCCTCCGTCAAGGCCTCAATGGTGGGGTTCAAGAAATGGGTGCCTTGATCGCTCATCAAAATTACTGGACGTCCAAATCTACTAATGATGTTTTCAAAAAGGAACTGTGCAGCTATAGCAGCATCACAGTTTCTTGCAACTTTAGCCTTTTCCTACCTGGTGAGGTATTCTGTTCCCATGATGATATATCTTGCACCAGTTCATTTTCCTGGTGGGTTGATAGGACCCACAAAGTCTATAGCCCACTTGTCAAATGCTCGTAGTGTAATTTGTGGTCATAGCAGTATTTCATCTCGTCGCGAAGGTTTTCCTACCCTTTGGCAGATATCGCAACATCTACAAAATTCCTTAGTATCCTTGTGCAACGTAGGCCACCATAATCCTGCGGTCAAGATTTTCTGAGTAGTTGGATTTCCTGTGAAATGACCTTCTGTGACACTTGAGTGTGCTTCTCTGATAATGGCCTCTTTTTCATGCGGCATAACACATCTGCGTAGGAATTCATTTGGAACTAGCTTGTATAACTGTCCTGCGATCAAGGTGAAGTCTGCTACTTTGACAACCAACTGTTTCTTTTGTTGTTTAGTAAACTCAGCTGGTGCCCATCCTGTAGTGATAAATTGAATGATATCTGTATAATACTTGTCCACGATCTGAATAGAGAACAACTGCGCATCCGGCAAATTGTCCTCTAGGTTACTTGGCTCTTCTCCTGAGTCTATCCATGACAGATGATCAGGTCCAGCATTCAATCTTCCTGGTTTCACAATTATTTCAAAATCATACTCCTGAAATAGGAGTAACCATCTGCAGATTCTTCCCCCTAACACTGGCTTATTGACCAGATACTTTAACGTAGAATGGTCAGTAAACATATTGAATGAGGCACCCAATAGGTAGTGCCTGAATTTCTGTAGAGCGTACACCATAGCTAATCCTTCTCTTTATGTCATGGTGTAGTTATTTTCTGCTGTAGATAGCTTTCTGCTGGAGTATGCGATAGGATGATTGATACCCCCTTCTCCTTGTTGCGTTAAAACGATCCCTAGTGCGATGCCAGATGCATCCACATGTACATTAAACATCTTAGTCCAGTCTGGGAATACTAATATGGGTATTGTAACCATATTCTCTTTAAGTGTGTCTAGACTTTGCTGGCATTCCTCATTCCATAGGAATTTCACGTCTTTCTTTAACAGTTTTTCCATCGGTGCTGTAATCTTTGCATAACCCTTGATGAATTTTCTGTAGTACCCGGTATGACCAACTACTATCCTCAATTGCTTGACTGAGTTGGGTGGTGGAAGATTTACAATGATGGCAATCTTTGCAGGATCTACCATCAAGCCTTGTCTGCAAACAATGTGACCCAAAAAAATACCAAATGGCGCATAGAATATACATTTTTTTAAGTTAAGAGACATATAGTATTGCCTACATTTCTCTATCATTAGTCTTAAATCTCCTATGTGCTTGTCGATTAATCCAAATATAGTCCAATCATCAAAATAAACCTCTAGGAATTTATGGATGTATTCTTTAAATACAGTAACTACTACTCTAGAAAAGATAGATGGTGCATTCTTAAGACCAAAGGGCATTACTATATACTAGAATGAGCTCAATTCTGTTGCAAAAGTGGTCTTATGTCGATCTTCTGGGTGGATTCTGATCTGGTGATAGCCTTAAAAGCCATCAGTGAAGGAGTATACCTCCTGTCCTCCCACATTGTCTAATACTTCGTCAGTAAAGGGTGTTGGAAATGGATCATGAAGCGATGCATCATTGAGTTTACGCAAGTTGACACAGATCCTGATGTCTCCTTTTGTTTTCTTTTCTTGTATGACCATGGGACTAACCCATTCGCTTTCTTCTACGGGCTCAATGATGCCTGCTGCTAGCATCTTATCGATCTCATCCTTAACTTTTTCTTTATAGCACGGATTTAATCTATATGGACGCTGCTTGACTGGTATAGCATCCTCTTTCAATGGTATCCTCATTACTCCCAGATCTCCTACTATTCCCTTCATTTCTGTGAACTTGGTGGGGAATAGGTCCTGATAGTCATGTAGCAAGTCTGCAATCTGTCCCACTGTTTCATCATCCCAATTGTTTCCAATAGAGGCAAGCTTTGGTTCTGTGTCTATGCCAATATTGATTTTTCTTATCTTGATGGGCTCTATGATTGCTGGAATCTGTAGCTTCGGTCCATCAACATCATGAGTCCCCTATGACTACAGAATGTTGATGTTGTGAGGATCCTCATCCTCATCCTCTGGTTCTACTTCGAAGTTATAGCACTCGAGCGCATCTGCTAACTAGATTTCCCACTCAGGTTGAGTATGTACTGATAGGGTACAGTCCTCAAATATCTTAATCTTTATTACATCTAGGGCATGATCAACACTTGGATACTCAGATTCAAAAGTGAATGTGAGTAGAAAGCTATCTATCATAAGTGGCCATGTAGTCGTCCCCTTGTGCAATTCAGTCTCTGTGTACCGGTTCCTTGGAACTGTGTCTAAAGTGTGAATGAATCAGTGAACCCACTCATCCTCTGGGATGTCCGACCAATTCTGTTCACAAGTCTGAATATGTGACCTGGGGTCACTTTATCCTATGTATTTCTACTGGACATACTCCCCATCAGTAGAGAATCTGATCGCCATCAATCTCTTAATATCATCCCATGATGCGATATTCTCTTTATGTGCATACCACCATCTTGCAGGTGTAGCACGTACTGCAAGGTCCATAGTTGTGATCCTCTGCTCATGAGGAATCTGTTGTTCAAACTACTGGATAAAGTCCTGGATATCTGTTAGACCATGAAATAATGGAATCTCATTAGTCTCTGTGCCAATCCATCACAGTGACTTGGTCATAAACGCACATCTATGCGCTGAAACTTCGTAAAGTCTATTCTACCAATTTTCTAGACCAACATCCGAATCCGATGCGCATGAGCTGTCGCATCGCCAACTAATGTTCCCTTTTGTGGTTGGATTGATGTAGTCACTCTGGTTCACAGTAATCTGATAGAGACTCTCCATGTTATGTGCCTCTTCCTCTGCTCAGATAGGTTCAATGTATCTAGGACCCTGAAGAGGATCCAATGGTGCGATGACCCAGATCTGTGCATCCTCAAAGGTCATTTGTCTTCTCCTTAGGTTGATAACATCCATGTTACCGATCGCCCAATCAATGCCTAGAAATCCCGATATGTTCTACTATCACCAATGATTTCTATAACTTCGAAGTCTGCAAAGCTGCGAACTTCGTCAATGTCAACTGGCACCTGCGGTAATCAACCCAGTGGCGATACCCTCTGTTGATTAGCTAATCTCAGATGGATAGGCGATCTGACTAATTTAGGGCTACCCATTTGTTCACATGTCTACTTAGTCAGAACATTTACCTCTGATCCTAGATCTAGGATCACCTCATCCATTTCAAATTCTCCAACCTGTGCTGTGAGCCTCATCTCTCTTCCTGTTCTTTTATGGCCCATGATATTATGAACAGCACGCTGCACACTGCTCACGGAAGAAGATGGTGGGAACTAATATATGATGTGCTGAAGTTCTCCGATAGCTTGCTCATTTCTCACAAGTTTTAAATAACTCCTTAGGAAGGACTGTACACTTCCTGTTGACTCATCCTCGTCGCATCTTCCCGATGTGGTAGCCTGCGATATCTGTACAGTGCTAACGCCACAAGGTGTTTGCTGCGGTATGCCCCTAGACGGAAGTACCTGCGATCCTAATTGCGTAGGGTCATCAAAGAAAGTCTTAGCTTCCTAAAATGTCTGTTTATTATTCTGTAGGTCAAGTGCTATTGATTTATTAGTAGCTTTGCGCACCCACTCCTGACCTGTGTTCTTTTCAGTATCCTACAGTGTCGCACTGGTGGAAGCACTACTATGAGTCACAATGTTGACTCTTGGTTCTGGCTCTTTCTACTTAGTAGCAATAAGCTGGATGTTCTAGTTTACTGCTAGCTTAGGCTCTCTGATCTTAGCTATCAAAACAGGACATTCTTTGATGGTGTGGTCATAGGACTTGCAATAATTACACGTCATCATAGGGTTCTGACAGTCCCTAGCATAATGTCCTACAACTCCACAGTTGTAACAAGTGATCGGTCCATGACCACAGCCAAAGCCTTCTCCATAGCCAAAGCCTCCTCCATGGCCTCATCCTCTGAATCCTCCTCCATGGCCTCCATAAGCCGGTTCATGCCGTGGTCCTGCTACTGGACCCTATGTCTCTGATTGGACTCTGTACAAGTCGTGCTTGCTCCCGACCATGAGATCATAGGCTCGGCAATTATGTTCATCATGGCCTACGGACTTGCAGAAGTTACAGTATAAGTTCTTAGGGGTCTGTACATACTTCTGAAATAGAGGGCATTGCTGAGGTAGATGTCCTCTTGTTATGCATAGTTCACACCACGGTCCGTGGGTCTGTGGTAAGGGGTTAGGAGCCCCACTCGCTAGATATTCTACAAAAAATGGACAATTGTCTTTAGTATGGCCTTGTGCTTTACACTTTGTGCACCATATTTCTTGTGCAACCTCTTTCCCTTTCTTAATCTCATGCAACTGTAATGTGAGATTAGCTAACTGGTTTTGTAAAGTTGCCATGCCTGTACTAGTCTCGGCTAGAGGTGAAACCTCTAGTTTCATTGCCATTTCCAATGTGTCATCCTACGTCTGGAGTTTCTGTTGCATCAATGGTAGTCTAATGCGAGGGAGTAGCGCTGCGATAAACCATTCTTTATGCTACTCTGGTGCAAACTCAAAGCTTACTTGGTCTATAAGGGCTTTGAATTTCTGGTCAAAGTCCCATACTGACTCTGAAGGTAGCTGTTTAATGTCTTTGAGCTCTGTTATGCATTGTGACTCAGACTTAGGTTTCTTAAACTCTTTGATCATGGTAGTCCTTACCTGTACAAGTGTTCTGCGTATCGCTGAGGTATACTTCATGTACCATGTTAAGGCTTGTTCCCTAAGTGTGGTGACCAACTATACAATTTTAATATTATCATCTAGGATTCCTTTAATGGTCCACACGGCTTCACATAGAAACCAATGCTGCTCTGGGTCTTCTTCCCCTGTACTTTTAAAGGTAGGTAGCTTCATATCATCCCCCATTCTATTTCTATGTGGTGGATGCTAATTTACTGTGTTACTACTACTCGGTGGTGTAGGTGGAGGTGATGTAGCGGTAGTATGTACTGTCTGCGAGCTACTAGATGGAGTTCATACGGGATTGTTCTGAGTCCTGGTCAGTTTTCGTGGGGTATAAGGGTGGTAAGGTATACCCCCTTCTGTTCTGTCTGTATTACTATGACTCTGTTGTCTAGTATTATCTGAACTATCTTCAAATATGGGAGATCTGAAATCTATTTTATATTTCTTACCACTACGTGTACGTCCAATGTCATCAAAATCACTCTCAAACTCTTGTGACATTACACTTTCTTAACTTATTGGTCTGAAACTATATCCATTACTCATTTTTCATGTAATAACATCTTAATGGACAAGTTTAAAGAGTTTAGGTACTTACCGTGATATCCTTTGAAGAAGTACCATTCAGCCTCGTTGAAGCTTTTTCTCTGTTCAACTGCAAACTCTGTGACGAAGCCTTCTAGCACACTCGCAAGCTAGAAGTCTACTGTCCTCGTAATGGGATTATCAAGGCTCTTCACGGTCTGAATCAGCTCCGATGTCCAGACAATGTTTATTTTGTTCTTGAATATATCCTTATCTGTCAACTTTGATAACCAGTCATAAAGCTCGTTTCCATAGGTTGCAAAGAATATTGTATGCAGGTCTATAAAGATATGTTTTTGTAACCAGTCCTCTGTACTCAGTCTAGGACTCTTGTTCTCTT
The DNA here is from genome assembly GCA_001517045.1 of Pseudotsuga menziesii. Classification (NCBI taxonomy): domain Eukaryota; kingdom Viridiplantae; phylum Streptophyta; class Pinopsida; order Pinales; family Pinaceae; genus Pseudotsuga; species Pseudotsuga menziesii. The sequence goes on from LPNX010782548.1 coordinate 36,882, forward strand.
TCTCAGAAAATTCTTTTTTGTTTGAATCAACCCACTGGTTAAGTTCTTCTCTAGTAGGATGCCAACAGAACATCAGTGCTCAGCTTGTTCAAAACTGGCAATGGAACCATTTGTTGGTTACTATGGGAAGACCCGGGTTTACTGTAATGTACCAACAACACCCCTAGCTCACTATCCCTTTCAGCGACAGACCGCAGAGCAGCCTAAAGTCTCACCCAAAGTGATCTTATGGGTTGGCCAAAGACTCAAGTGTCCTCAACCAGGTTCTGTAGCATCCTGGGGTCTTGCAGCTCTTCCTAGCCAGCGAGGTCTCTCTTTACGACGCACAGTTCCCTTTTACTCGTGGGCTCTGATAGGGGAAGGAATCCTATCGCATCGCAACTTCTGGGGCAATGCGCAAACTCTCCCTTCCTCCTAACCCACGACTTGCGGTCTCTCACACCGCAGCTCCTTCTGACGGTGCGATATCACCTACTGTCGATGTGATATATTCTATGGTACGGACCAATGCGACCCTCAAGGTCCAAAAGCTGCCTCATGGGGTGGACTAAATCAGCTAACTGCCTACAGGGTGTTTAAACAATCTTACTTGAACTTCCACGGCTCAACACACTCAACATCAACTATACTTAAATTGCTGAATAAGTATATTTGAAACACTTAACATAATTATTATTACTGTGTAAAGAAAGCGCTGATAAACTCATATGTAGACACTTGATACATTTAAACTTGCCTTTAACCTTATATAATGCTGTAACCGAATGAGAACACACATACATTCACTAACTGAAATATAACATTCATGTAACAGATAACAAATATCAACTGAGTAAAGCACAATCACATGAAATAGTCACATAACACACTGATTTTACGTGGTTCACTTCCAGGGTAAAAGCTACATCCACAGAACTGTGTTTATTATGTCTTGAGAGAGTACATAGTTCTGTTGCACTGCATATGCAGCTCGAGATCTTCTGGGTAACTCCGCACACCGCCTGGAGCCCTTCTCTCTTAGATATCTTCTCTTTCTGTATATTGCCTTCTTACAATACTCTCTCTCTCTCTCTCTCTCTCTCTCTCTCTCTCTCTCTGTCAATCCCTACGGATTGTTACATACATACTCAATGGGGTCAGCTACTGGTTACAGTAAGATATTACATATGGAGTACCAAGACCAGAGCTCGACTCTTACAATACAAAATGACTATGAGCTAACAGATCGATGGGCTAGCTAACTATCTATTGTCTAACTGGCTAACCTTTTACAATACACAATACATCCCTTTATAGGCGGCCCGAAGGTCTCACCCTTACAACATTGTGGGCCTGTCCCAATAGTAACCCAAAAACCCTAACTGGTGACAGTCAGTGTATCTGTACTTGGGGTAGCTGCTTTCCATCACACCACTGCTCTCTACAGTATTCCATGCTTCCCGGCATGACAATGGGTACTGGGCGCCGCTTCCCATTCTCTGTCCTTTGTCTTCAATACCTCGGCCTCGTTGTTCCTTTTCCTTTATGAGGGTAGCTGAGCCCTCCTGTCTTCGCCGCTGCCTTCAATGCAGTGGGTCAGCTCTCTCTTCTCAGCCACTCAGGTACTGTTGTCTTCCTTGAATTCTCTATCCCGATAGTCACAGTTTTCGGCTCTGATCTACAGCTAGAAACACGCTACGACGTCATAGATTTACCTTATCTCTTATATCTTTTCCAAAAATGTCTATCCGCCAAAATGGCAGCTTCTCCTGTAGCTGCGGGACCCTAATCCAACAGCGTCAACTGCAACAAGCATGCCCATTATGCTTCTCGATGACCTAAGAAGAAGATGGGCAAGCAAGGGTAAAATGCTCGTTTGGATTTGCCAAAATAAAAAACATAAAATTACCTGAAAATTAAACTCCACCCCTTATGGGTCAGCACAGAAACTAGATCATATATTCCAGTAAAATGTTCTTGTTGGGGTGCGCACCCTAAGGGTCTTTAGTTTTGGTAACTTTGCGGTTTTTGTGGAAGTTTGTAAGCGGAGTTATGACTCAAAACAGTCTTAGGGGTGCCGGGGTTGAGTCAAAGTCTTCTGTTGTAATAAACCCATGGTTTAAGTCCAAGGTTTAGGGTTCGGGGTGCCCATGGTTTAAGTCCATGGTTTTGTAATAGTGCGCTGTATAAATAGGCACTCTTGTAAAGAATTTGGGTTAGGATTTTTGATGTAAGGTGAATTGATGTGAAGCTAAGGCTTGTGGTTGTAAGAAAGGTTAAGTCCTAGCTGTGTGCGTAGACGACCTCTACAGCTATGTGCGTAGAGGGTTTTGGTGATTAAGAAGATCTACAGCTGTGTGCGCAGAGGCCTACTGCTGTGTGCATGGCTTTGAGGACTTAAAGGGATCTGCAGTTGAGTGCGCAGATCAGAACTATGGTTTTGTAAAAGAGTTGAATAAAACATAATTCTGTGGACGTAGCCCCTAGACTGGGGGTGAACCACGTTATATCTGGTGTTGTGTTTCTTTTGTGTTGTTGTTGTTATGTTTTGTTATGCATTGATAAGTAAATAACTAATAAGTAAGATCACTGCTAAATAATAACTTCGCTGTGAATTCCCAGTAAGGGTTAAGCAAGTAACTATTTGTTTATCTAGTTGCGAAGTTATATACGTATTGTCGAAGCTCTGCATTGTATAATCATAATTTGTTAAAGGATAAAGGTACAGTAATATCCCTCTTCTGCTTGCAAAAACATGGTTCTGCGGCACCCCATAGTTGTTTCGGGTGAGACTGCAACCTGTTCCCAGGTTGTTGCCAAAAGAGCCAACAATGTGGGTCTTTTGTTGGTGCGAAGTTAATGGTGTAAAACCCGGGTCTGCCCTATAGCCCAAAAAATTGGTTTCGTTGCTGATTGAACTCAGTATCTGCTCAAGAGGGTTTTATGTCGTACCTCGAGGGCTATGTTCTGGAGACCCTCTGTGCAAGAAATTGGTGACTGGATTCAAGAAACCTATCTGGAATTTGCTGAGCATGCGAACAAAGACCCGTGTCGTAGTGCGGACAAATTTTTACAAAGGTATGTTTTTGCTGATGTTTATGAGATTTTTTTTGGTACTATCCATATAGAGTGGCACTAGTGGTTATCCAGGTTGACAGAGAGACGAATGAACTTCCAAGTAGTTCAGTTCCCTGCTTGGACCCCCGTAAGAATTAATATATTGAAAAGGGTGAACAACGAGATATCTCAAGCTTTGGGTTTCTAGACGACGTGAACCCTTGAAGCATTTGTGACAGAGTTCACCATCGACATGAGTACTTCCTTTAGTGAAGCCAAGCAGTAGTTTTTCAAAGGACCCAGGGGTAATTTTTTGAATTCATTTAGTTTGAGAATTAAAATTCTATTAGCCAAAAAAGGCATACTGCTCATTGAATCAGACTGTTAGATTTAGTATTACTAACCTATGTTTACAAGTGAAAATACCTTCGACGAGTAAAGTAGTTTGCTGCGAAGTGGAAAAAGGTACAAAATAGATTTTGGATCCTATTCCCTAGGTCACCATACCGAGTATTCCCCTGTAATTCCCGCTGACTCAGAGCCCGAAGAAATCCCTTATGTTAGAAACCCTCTGGTAATTCCACAGCACAGACCTGATAGCCCTGAGAACCCGTCGCAGTCCGAAAGTCACCCTAGCCCGAGTATTCCTGTCGCGGGTTATTCTACCCCAGTAAGTTCCCCCCCACCTACCTCCAGTCCCCCTCCAACCCCCCCTAGATCCACTATGGCCCACATGACTGATTATATTAAGCTCCCTGTTTCCAAAGGAACTGGATCAGAGGATTCAGAACAGTTCTGGTTTTTATGTGAAGCAGTGTGAAATGCTAAGAACATTACCGATCAAGATGTTAGAAGGGCGTAGCTTGTTACTTATTTTAGAGACCGAGTTTTGACTTCGTTCATGAAATTATCCAGTAATCAGAGTCATGCCTTAGATGATATTAAAACAGCAATAATCAAAGAGTTTAAGAAACCTAAATCAGAGTCGCAGTGTATCACTGAATTAAACGAGATTTAGTAGAGACAAGGAGAATCAGTGTGGGAATTTGACCAGCGGTTCAAAGTTCTGCTAGACCAAGTTAGTTTCACCATTGGACCTGCATAGCACAAGGAATGGTTCATTGCAGCGTTGCTTCCGCATATCTAGACTCCACTCATGCAACAAAACGTTGTTGACCAGCAAGAGGCTCTGGAAATCGCAATGAAGCTTGAAACCGCCCATGTCGAAGATAATTCTGGTATCGCTCAAATCCAAGTGTAGTTGGCAGTGATGGCTCTGGAGCTTCGTGATATGAAGAACGAAAAAACTGGTCACGAAGAGGTTTGGTGTACACAATGTTGAACAGAAGGTCACGACAAGGAACAGTCTCCTGTGGTAAGAAATTACCTGAGTACTGGTGTGCCAAACCCGTTCAACCCTACTGTTCTATATTGTGAGATCTATCGGACAACTGGCCAGCATCGACTTGAGAATTGTTATCTGCTACAAAGGTATGTGCAAGTCCCCAAGAACCCCTACTGCAAGTTCTATAAGTCAGTAGGACATAATGAAGATGAGTGTCGCAGTTTCAACCTAATGAGAGAACGCACCTATGATGCCTATCGGCTAAAAAATGAGGGACAGAGTGCTGATGGCTATGGTTACCGCAGTGGTGCTTCAGGAAGAGGTGCTTTTGGAGGTCGTGGTCATGGTGCTATGGCTGGCAGAGACCGTGGTCAGGTGGTGTGTTATAACTGCAACCAAGCTGGACATCTCGCTTGCGACTATCGGAACCAAACTACGACATGTTGGTATTGCAGAGCAATTGATCATGTTATTGAACAGTGCCCGCAGCTGATAGCTAATATTCAGGAAAGAAACAGTGCCCCTACTCAGAATATTCAGATGATTTTCGTCGAGCAAAGACCTGCCCCAGCCATTAATGTTGTTACTCGGAGTGGAGCTACGACACACATACAGAATAAGGAGACACGGCCTAACGAGGCTTGGGTTCGTAAGGCCCTTGAGAAAGTCCCAGCATTTAATATCGAAAGAGAAAAAGAGACATTCATGGAAGCCAAGAGAGATTTTGTTGATCCTAGCACAGCAGTAGCACCTGCACAACCACGTAAGCAGTAGTCACAGCCACAAGAAGCTTTAACGGATAAAGTAAGTACACTGTCCTCCTTTTTACAGAGTTGTCTGAAGCTCTTAAGGAATCGGAATGCTTTAAGTGAGTTGCAGAAAGTTATTGCCTCCTGTGAACCTCAGCAAAGTTCTAGTAAGACAAAAACTGTTAATAGCGTCAGAAGAACTAGTAGGGAAATGAGGTTGAATGCTCAGATAGGAGAATATGAGATGACTGATGTGATCTTGGACTTAGGGTCAAAAGTAAATTTCCTAACCAAGTAGACCTGGGAACAAATGGGAAAACCTACCCTTGATTGGTCCCCTATACAATTGAGATTAGCCAATCAGCAGAAGATTGTGCCCCTAGGATGGTTCCCTAGTGTCCCAGTAGATATTGATGGAGTCTGCACTGTAGCAGACTTTGAAGTTATTGAGATCATTGATGACAGCAATCCCTATCCAGCCTTGTTAGGAATTGAATGCGCAATGGAAAATGCTACAGTCATTAACCTTAAGAAGAGACAGATGACTTTCGAAGGGAAATATTTGAGAGTCATCATAGGTCCACTGGACCCCTCTCAAGGAGAAAGGTACACAGAAACACTCAGAGATGAATATCAGGATGTCCTGGACCATATTTATAATATCATAGCTAAGGAAGAATATTATGTTGATCCCACTGCCGAAGGTATCATGGATTGGTAGTGTGACAGCTCCTGCATGAGAGACTCAGATGATGGTTTAGAGAACTGGCAGAACCGATTGTATGAGCTACATGGACATAGATGTGCCAGAATTACCAAATCCCTTAGATGGCTTAGCTCACAGCCAAGAACCTTACCTAGTTTTGATGGTTCAATAGACCTAGAATAGTTTATTGTACACTTCTCTGAACAGATCCCAGATTCACAGAAAATGGCGACTCTGGATTCATCATTTAGAGCCACAGTAGCCAGATGGTGGAATAGCCATAAGAAGTCCATTATTAGTTGGGAGGCTTGTCAGAAGTCCCTTCGCCTGATATTTTTGGATCGGCCCCAAGAGGTGCATAGCAGGTTTGATGGAAATATTAGCCCTCAGGAACATTTGGCACAATGCTACGAAGTGTGGAAGCATGTACCTCAGGAAGAATGGATACATAGGTTTGTGCATACTCTGGAACCAATAGCAAAGAACTGGTACGTGGAGGCTGAAATTCGCCAAGATTTTTAGAATAATCAAACCCATAGTATTACCCACTTAGACATTAATTCATTTATTTTTGTCTTATTTGCCTAGTCCATGAGTCCCACCATGTGCAAGTTGCTAATTGCCTATCCATAGAGGTCAAACTTGCCATCTTTGACTCATGTAGTGCTTGGGAAAGCCTTAGGAATCAAATCTGATTTATTCCTGGCCTCCTAGGTGCCTATCTATTTTTTCTGCTTTACTGCCTGCTTTTTCAGTGTTTTAAGGCACATAGGAAAGCAAGACTAGGTGAGGTGAACCTGTTTTATTCCCCTTTCATCCTCCTCCTTTTCCTCCATGCAAAAGCATGTATGAGCTGCCATTTCACCACTCATTAGCTTGCCCATGCGCCCTTGCCAATTCGTGAGCTTCATGACATATTTGGGATCAGCTTTTTACACCTATGGGGGATTTGCCTATTTTGGGTAAGCCTGCTTTATGCTGCTTTTGGATGCCTCCTTATGCATTCGATCTCTTGATGTATTCTATATATTCAGCAACCTATGTTATTACAGGGTTGGCTATTTTACACTGAGTTAATATAATTTTTTGTTACAGCTCCATATTCAGTCTCCATTGTTGACAATTTTGCATGATCAATTGTAATTTGTTGTGAGTGAAATTAATCTACTGTGATCTAAATTTCTACATGGTATCAGAGCACCTGTAGGTTGTTACTCTCCTCCAAAAATTGTTTTTTAGGTTTGACATCAAGACTGGGAGCCTTCTACTGACAGTCGGGACAGATTTTCTATAGCTATGGATCAGTCACAGAAAACTATCTTGACTCTCTTCAACTATTTTGAATGGAAAGCAGAGATGGAGATATTGTTGAGAGTGAAAGGCCTCTACAGGGTGACTATGGCTACAGAAACAGAGCCCAATGCTGCTGCAGAGAAGATCAAATGGCACAATCGGAGAGATGAGGCTTATGGCCTCCTGTGTCTCAGTATTTCCCGAGACCTCCTTTTCCATGTCGATGGATTAACTTCACCGGATCAAGTATGGGACAATATTTCTAAGATTTTTGGAAAGACAGATGAGATGAGGGGACATCAGATCGAAAATGAGCTAATTTCTCTGAGTCCCAATAGCTTCGAATCCCTGCAACTATATTTCTCCAAGTTCAAAGCACTAGTTTTGCAGCTGAAGCAGTGTGGTATTGAAAAGAAATATGATCAACTCGTGTTGGCTATCCTCTTGAAGCTAGGGCCTGATTATTCAGTCTTTTTTTCGACCTTCTATGCCACAAAACTCATAGCTCAAACCTGGAAGATGCCTAGCCTTGCATATTTCATGGAATCTCTCACACAGGAACAAGACAAGCTGGTGATGATGGGCACCATCAAAACATCCAAATATCAAGCTTTGATTGCTGGAGATTTGAAGGTGGATGCAAAAATAAAAAAGAAAGCTAAAAAGCCACCTGAACAAAAGAGAGACAAGAAACAGTCTCCAGAGGATCAACAAGGTCCCAAGAAAAATACCCAGAAGAAGAAAAACAAAGGTGATATGAACAAGTGCTCATACTGCAATAAGGGAAATCATATTGAAAGCTCTTGTATGAAAAAGTAGATAGATATGTTAACTCAACTGTTGGAGAAGAATGGGATCTCCCTTCTAGAAAGTTCAAAAGGAGGATCAAATTCAGATGACAGAGAGAGAGTTCATGCTCTAGTTTCTGGCACATCAAGCTCACCCAGTTTTATCATTGATTCTGGAGCTTCAAGACACATGGTTTTGACCCAGGAGGCCTTCTCCTCACTGGACAAGTCGAAAGGACCATCTATTGTACTAGGAGATGACTCTCTCACTGAAAGTATGGGTAAAGGAAGAATAGATCTTGATCATGGGCAGTTCAACAATGCACTGTATGTCCCTGGTCTCACCTCCAACCTTCTGTCAGTGTATCAGATGACTCACACTGGGTCTCCGAAGAAAGTCATATTCTCCCCTGATGATGTTGAGATCACAGAAATATCAACTGGTAGAGTCATTGCAAAAGGAGTTGCTTAGAAGGTATACATGTTCTCCCACTTCCTACCTTACTCAAACCCCTCTGCTCTTCTTATCCATGCTAATGAAGCTAGCAATCTATGGCATGAAATATTTGGCCATCTGAACTACAAGTATCTGTCTAATCTAAGTGAGAAAAATATGGTCATAGGGTTTCCCAAGATAAAATTTTCCAAAGGAGTCTGCCAAGGTTGTATCCTAGGAAAACACCCAGAGCGCAAATTTGAGAAAGCTAGCCATGAGAGAACCTCTGCACCCCTCGAGCTGATTCACAGTGATGTTGCTGGCCCATTACCTCATATGTCCATGATTCAGGCCAAATATGCACTAACCTTTATTGATGATTTTTCCAGGTATTGTTGGGTTCACTTCATAAAACACAAGTCAGAAGTTTTTGGCCTATTCAAAGTCTTCAAGGCTTTGGTTGAAAACCAGTGTGGAAGAAAACTCAAAGCCCTCAGGTCTGAAAATGGTGGTGAGTATGTCAAGACTGATTTTATTAACTATTGTGCAGATGCAGGTATTCAGATGCAGCATTCTATCCCCTACACACCACAGCAAAATGGTGTTGCTGAGAGGAAGAACAGATCACTGAAGGAGATGGCAACATGCATGATGGAGGCCAAAACTTTGCCACCAAAGTACTGGGCTGAAGCTATAAACTATGCAGCCTATATCCAGAATAGGGTTCCTCACAAACAGCTTGATGGCATGACTCCCTTCGAAGCATAGAGTGGGCACAAGCCAGATGTGACCCATTTCAGGATTTTTGGCTCAAAGGCTTGGGCTAGAATCCCGACAGAGAAGAGGAAGGATTTGCAGACCCAAAGCCAAGAGTGTCTTTTTGTGGGATACTCTAAAGATTCAAAAGGGTACAAGTTGATAAACTTGAGCACAAACAAATCCTTTATTGAAAGGTGTGTTCAGTTTGAAGAAGAACCCCTTGCAGCAGTGGAAGTTGGTGAAGCCTCTTCACCACCTGAACCTCAAGAAGTAAGTAAAGATTTTGTTGAACATGCTGATTATGATTTTTCTGATGGAGATGAGTTTATTGCAGACCCAAACAGCCCCACAAGGCCAAAATGGGCAGCCAAGACACTACATGCAGCAGGAGAGCTAGCTGGGGATCCCAATGACCCAAGGAGGACAAGATCACAATTTGAAAGTGGTCTATGCATGAAGGACCCTATGTTTGCTGAAAAGTGCTACTTGATGGTGGATTCTGATCCTCAAACATATGAAGAAGAAGCAGGAGATCCAAGATGGCAAGCTGCCATGAATGAGGAGTTCAACTCGCTACAGAAGAGCAACACATGGGAGCTAGTGGATCTTCCTCCAGGAAGAAAGTTAGTCCAGTGTAAGTGGGTCTATAAGACCAAATTTGCTGCTGATGGTTCACCACTGAAGTACAAGGCCATATTGGTAGCTAAAGGCTACTCATAGGTTCAAGGCATTGATTACAATGAGACCTTTTCCCCAGTGGCAAAGATGGATTCAATCAGGCTAGCTCTAGCCATTGCAGCATCAAGGCAATGGGAGGTACATCACATGGATGTAAAATGTGCCTTCCTGAATCGAGATCTCACTGAGGAGATCTATATGCAGCAGCCCCAAGGTTTTTCTACTAACCATTCTCTTGTGTGCAGGTTGAGAAAGTCATTGTATGGGCTAAAGCAAGCCCCCAGGGCTTGCTATGCCAAGATAGATAGCTTCTTACTATCTCTGAATTTTGTTCGGTGCAAATCGGATTCAAATGTCTATCTGAAGGTAATTAATGGTTCATTAATGATCATTGTATTATATGTTGATGAACTCCTCATTACAGGAAGCTCACAGGCTGAGATTGCTTCCCTAAAAGGAGATATGAACCAAGCCTTCTCCATGACAGATTTAGGGCTCTTAAGTCAATTTATGGGGCTTGAGATCTCTCAAACCAAAGCTGGAATCAAGGTGCACCAGTACAAATATGCATTGGATTTGCTTATCAAATTCAGAATGCAAGATTGCAAAGCAAGAAAAACTCCTTTCCTTTCAGGAGTGAAGCTGGAGGAAGATGATTCTCCACCGATGGTAAACAATACACTGTATAGACAATTGATAGGATGTTTATTGTATCTAACACATACTTGACCTGATATTTGTTATGCAGTCAGTGTTGCTTCTAGATTCATGGATCAGCCTCATGAGATCCATTGGAAAGCAGCGAAGAGGATCCTAAGCTTTCTTCAGGGAACAAGGACACATGGGATTTTCTATAAAGCCAATTCTGACCTTGAGTTAATTGGTTTTACTGACAGTGATTGGGCAGGTGATAGCACAGATAGGAAGTCCACTTCATGTTATGTGTTCATGCTTGCAGAAGGGCCAATCAGCTGGTCAAGCAAGAAACAAAGTGCCATTGCACTCTCATCTACAGAAGCTGAGTATAGAGGAGTTGTCAATGCAGCAACTCAGTGTTTATGGTTGCAGGGTTTACTTGGAGAGTGTTGTTTCGAACCTGAGTACTCAACTACCATCTACTATGATAACCAGAGTACCATTAAAATCTGCAAGGATCCAGTTCAGAAGCAGAGAACCAGACACATTGAGATTCACATGCACTACATCAAAGAGCTTGTGCATGATGGCACCATTCATCTACTCTTCTGCTCATCTTCAGAACAAGTAGCTGATATCTTCACCAAAGCATTTTGTGAGAAGACCTTCAGCAATCTCAAATCACTGCTGGGGATTGCTGATCATGCTGTCAAAGCATGAGTGGATACAAGATTCTCCAATTTTGTTTTACAGTCCATGTTTAAGGGAGGATTTTCCCAAGTTGGTTTTGCCTCTTTCCTTGGTTGTATGGACTTGCAGTATGTAAAAGGGTGACTAAGCCTTGTTGCTAGGCCCTATATTTTTTATTTATTACTCATAAAGTCAGGCTTAAGGGGGGGTGTTAGCATAATCAAACCCATAGTATTACCCACTTAGACATTAATTCATTTATTTTTGTCTTATTTTCCTAGTCCATGAGTCCCACCATGTGCAAGTTGCTAATTGCCTATCCATAGAGGTCAAACTTGCCATCTTTGACTCATGTAGCACTTGGGAAAGCCTTAGGAATCAAATCTGCTTTATTCCTGGCCTCCTAGGCGCCTATATGCTTTTTCTGCTTTACTGCCTACTTTTTTAGTGTTTTAAGGCACATAGGAAAGCAAGACTAGGTGAGGTGATCCTGTTTTATTCCCCTTTCATCCTCCTCCTTTTCCTCCATGAAAAAGCATGTATGAGCTGCCATTTCACCACTCATTAGCTTGCCCATGCGCCCTTGCCAATTCATGAGCTTCATGACAGATTTGGGATCAGCTTTTTACACCTATGGGGGATTTGCCTATTTTGGGTAAGCCTGCTTTATGCTGCTTTTGGATGACTCCTTATGCATTTGATCTCTTGATGTATTCTATATATTCAGTAACCTATGTTATTACAGGGTTGGCTATTGTACACTGAGTTAATATAATTTTGTGTTACAGCTCCATATTCAGTCTCCATTGTTGACAATTTTGCATGATCAATTGTAATTTGTTGTGAGTGAAATTAATCTACTATGATCTAAATTTATACAAGGATACTATAAGTTGGGATTGTCTTGTTGATAATTTTGTGCATACCTTTTCTACTAATGAATTTTCTCCAGCTTTAGAGGTAGCTATCAAGTTGATCTCTACCGAGGTATTTCAGGATCAAGAACTAGCAGAGTACCAACCTAAGTGGAAGGCACAAGAAGCTAATGCAGTCAAATGTTATCACCTCTCAATTGATGAGGATGAAGATCCATGTAACATTGCCATTCCGAAGCCAGAAGGACACTGCGAAGTATAAGGACCAGCAGTCGAAGCACCTAAAGTGACTCAGCCCCTGCAGATGCAGACCGTACACCTTGGATCAGAAGAAAACCATAAGTATGCTACCATTGGAGATTATTGGGATGAAGAAATGGTGAGCAAGGTGACCCAAATTCTCTAGGAATATCAGAACCTCTTTCTGACAGAGCTTTCCAACATGCCCGAAATAATTGAGGCAGTGGTAGATATTCTGTCGTGGGTGGAAGCTCAACTTCATGTCGCAGACGGTGTCCAAAAGTGTCGAATATCCTTATTCGGGCGCAGTTCGAGTGACTGCTTGTGCCAAAGCAGGAAAGATCTGTCAAAACTTCAAAAATGACCGTTAGAAGAAATCCAGTTTGGCGGCGCCGGTACGTCCTATGTATTAACTGCCTATATTATGCGATATTGGAAAATATACCACCGTTTGGACATGATCTTTGCCCGATTCAGTATCATCAATGCCCATTTATGCCAAATTTAATTGATGGATTATATAAGAAGACACCCACACCAGTGATGCTTGCATTTTACAGTTTCGTGCGTTTTACAATCGAGCCCATGACAGCTGATCGAGAGCTTCAGGATTTAGTGAGAGAATTTGAATAGGGGGGTCTACAGGATCTTTTTAGCTACCCACCTGTGCCTGCACCCCGTGAAGAGACTCCACCAGCAATGACTCCACCAATGCAGACATGCTCTGCCAGGAAAAATTTTAAGCCTGAAGTTCGTTCTAAGTGGAACAAAGATAGACACAAGCAATCAGGGAAAACATTGGAGGATCTTGAAATGAATCCACCTAGTTCAGAAGAGATCCCACGTGATGGGGATGAGAACATTGCACTGTAGCAGCCACCATACCTTTAGCCTATTCGACCAGGAGTTAAACCCCCTCGGCAGAATGCTAAGTTCACTCTATGCACCCCTTCGCTGCCACCAGGTGTGCAGCTGGTTGGAATGATGACAGGGAAAATAGACCGGCTTAAGTATGCCGACCACGACATGAATGATCGAGGGAAGTTTCCCCAGTTCGCACCAGCCCAATACTTGCATTTCGTCAAATATCCAGAGACTGGGGCGACATTGCTGGAAGTCAAACAGTGGGCTACTGGCATCAAGATAGCCTGTTGAAGATGCTTGATGTTCCCCATTTTGGTCACAGCACACAGGTGACAATAGTGGTCAAGAAACTGCTGACGCTAGTACATGACAGCCACCTATGGATAGGAGACAACAAAATTCCTATAAATGGTGAGCTCATTCATAGGATCACAGGCTTACCAATGGCAAGGCCCGACCCGAGGATATAATTTCCTTCAAAACACGAAGATACAAAGCTCGCACAAAGCATGAAGGATCGCTTCGGCCTGACGAAGGGGAAACGAGGGTATCACACCTCCATGATCCAAGACCACAACATTCGCTTCACAACTGAGCTCTTAGCATGCAAGATAATACAGAAGTGCGGACCAACTGAAGTGTCTGCCCCAGTTATCTGAATTGCTATGAACTGTGCCGAAGGATACAGCTACAACTGGGCAGCGTACCTTGCGAAGGAATTCCTTGAAGACACTCGTGATGCACAGGAGAAAGGTAGGCCCTTCCATTACTCGTGGTTGATTGTCCTCATCGCACTGGTCGGATGGAAAGAACCTATTGAGGCACAGTTTGCTGCTATACCGCCGAACATGCCTGGCGCATCCAGGTACGCATTGATGTGGGTTTCGCAGGATAAAGCCCTACAACAGATGACAAACTATGTATTTTCCTTTTATATGATGGCTATCTCATATGCGATCATACAAACACCGAGGCTTAGTAATGATTTATTCTCCCAGTATGATGGAGCAGTCTACTTCAGGGCCGATATGCACCACATCTTTATCCAGGCTTGCACAGATCACAAGCACCAATGGTTTAAGTTACCATATGTAGTAACTAAAGCTGACATCCTCGCGGTAGTGCAGCAGTGGTCGGCAGAATGGTTGAGAGATGCAGGTAAAAATCCTAAAATTCCAATCCCTCCAGTCACCAATGTAGACCCAGGACCTAGTGACACGCAGCAGCAATACCCTCCCGAAGATAGTGACAAACAAACTGAGTCGCAGTAGAGTGAAAGAGACCAAGGTGGAGATGATGGAAATGAAGAGAAAGGAGAGGATTCGGTCAACACTGTTTCAAACCCTCATCGGCAAGATAAGCGCAAGACACCAGAGACAGAGGAAGCGACCAAACCGTAGTCCCGCAAGAAAGCAAAGGCATCCAAGGATAAGAATATCAATGAAGAGCTCGGCTTGACAAGTGAGGAGCTTAATGAAGCTTTGTCGAAGTCTACAGCAGTTCTCACTAAAAAATGGTCACAATTTGCAGCTGTGCGTCTAGATTCCATCACCGGCGTAGCACATCACATTTCGGAGCTGAAGGACTTAGCAGCAAAACCAGTGACTGGCACTGCCGCAAGCAGTGCCCCAGTAAGCACGCAGCCAGACCTAAGGCAATGGCTAGCCATGGATAACACGGGCCAAGTGTCGAGTGCAGCCCTCATCTTAACGGATGCAGCATCTCGTTCGGAGATGAGTATGAAGGTTGGAATAGATTACACTAAGATGTCCATGACAGAGCTAAATCTCTATCAGTTAGTGATTATGAAGGAAATCTAGGCACACGACCACTATTCACAAATACAGTTGGAAAATGCCATAAGTCAGCAGCAGGGCTTCACAGCGTAGCTAGAGGCAGCAGAGCAGAGAAAGAGGGATGTAGAACGTAAGCGGATCACACTGGTACGAGTTTTGGATGAGGCATGTCAAATTCTTCCTGACTTTGATGTATAGCTGTGTTGCAGCTGCAACAATTTCCCAAAATTCTAAAAATTTTTAGGACCCTCCTTTGCTTGAATTAGTTTGATTTTTTCTTCTTGAAATTGGTCTAAGAACTTTCAGAAAGACTTTGCTTATGATTGGATTGAGCTACCCATTGGATTGATCTTCTTCTTTTGATGCCGAAAATAATCCACTCTTTGATCTAGCTTTATCACTGCCCTTAAGCACAATTGAAGCATGTTTAAATCGGAAGTTATATTGGTTTTAATCTTCCGCTGTTGCGGGTGGAGTTTTGCTTTAGTCTTCCACCATTGCGGACCGAATTTACTTCCGACTTCCGACCCTTTGGTTTTTTCACGTCGGATGCTTTTTTATTCCGGATCGGAAGTGCTTATGTTCTTTTCTTCTGCCATTGCAGGTGATTTCTTATTTGACTTCTATTTCTGTCCTCCAGTCCCGATCGAAAGCTTTTGGGTTTTGTCATGATTGTTTCCTCCGCCGTTGCGGACGGAAGTACCTTTTCTTCTTCCAATTGGAAAACCATCCGACGTCTGATCTTTTAATCACTACCCGATGTATAACCCAAGCAGAAGCTTTTACGATCTTTTCTTCCGCCGTTGCGGATGGATTTAAGCTTTCATCTCCCGATTCGAAAACTATCCGATGTCTGATTTCTTTTTCTCCTCGCACGTGTGAGCAAATATATATACGGGGACGGTGTATCATTTTTTTATTGTTATTTGATTTTCTAAGCACTGTCGCCGTTGAGCTGTCATTTTCTTGAGCCAGTGAAGGACCTCGCTATCGACGTACCTGCATCCAGGTGGCAATCATGGAATCTTGACCGTCATCATCCCACTCATCTCCCCGTTGATTGCGTTGCGTTCGCCAGGTAGGCTTCTTGTCGTTTTCCCCCTTTGAACTGTTAATGGTTTTCTACGAGGTTTTGCATTCCCAGTCGTTTTCCTTGTCCCGCTAGGTCATATGCCTATATAAGTGAATTCTTTATGTTATTGGACCATGGGGGGGGCAGTTTAACCTCCGGAGCAGCTTTTTTTTTCCACCACCGTCATTTTTCTACCGTGCGCATAGGGATGGAAGGGTTTCGGTGCAGACGACCGTCACACCGTCTGCGCCAAACCGCCCTGCATAGTTATTATGGGTATGGGGAAGGTCTACCATGGACTGCTACAGAATTTTTGGGTTTGTTGATCCCATGGTGCGTTACCCATTTTTGAGAGCCCTAGTTACGCGATTTTGCGCATCCTCGTCGAGCTTAGTTTCGAACCCGTGGCCTGCTGAGGGGGATATATTTTTTTTATTGGTGTGTAGGTGTGGCGCCATTGAGGAAACCACACAGTTACCACTATTGTTTCCTGCACCTCTTAAACCCAGTTGTGTTTCTCACGCTGTCCTGCACAGCCCATTTGTGCCCGGTCATCTAAAACCCTAGCCAGTTAGAAGGGATACACCGCTATTTTGGTTTGTTAGCCGGAAATGACAAGGGTAGTGTTTTGAGGGAAGTGCCATTTGCAGGAAAATGATGATAATACCCACAGAGAGCGAAAATTGTTTTCGGGTTGATGTAAATATTGTTTCACATAAGCTTTATTGTTAAAATGTTTGGTGTTGGAAAATATAGGCGACTAGCATGATATTGATGCATTCAACCCTCATCTTTGTTTGCTATGCACTAGACCAAATAGCTGAATGCTGCACCTTGCATTGGATATACATGCATTTGCCTCACTGATTGCTATCATGGAAGAAATGGCACATTGCGTAGCAATGTAGGTTTAATGCTGGCTCGAATATGGTTAAAAAAATTGTTTAGTAGCATGCAACAGTAGTAGATTGTTATTCTTCATTATATGTGACATGTTTGCATCATGATAGATATAGACAAGGTCATTAAATGCTACACTTGGGTGGTAACAGTTCAGATTAGTTAGACCATTTTAGGCTATCCATGCATACATTTATCTCTCTAACAAATTGTTGTCATAATACACATTGAAGAAGTAAAACGCTGCACACTGTCATATACGTGTATGCACCTTGAAATTTTCAATGTTACAATGTTATATATGGTAGGAAGCATCTGAATCCACCATGTACAAGAGGCAGAACAAGAAGGCCCCTGTGGTCGAAGAAGGGCCAGAAGTAGAGGCTGTCACGAAGACCGAATACATATATGAAGACACTCAATGCGTTTCTGGTGTTGAACCCGAGTACAAATGGGGTGAAGTTTATAGACTGATAAGCCGAAGAGAAGTTATAGATATGCGACTGGAGGAGGAGAGAATATATGCAAACATAGAGAGATCTGTAATTATGAAAGTTGCCACCAGTCCAGAGCTTTTCCCATGCTCTGAAGTTATAGGATGGATTCTTCCTCGAGCAAATGTCTCAACAATGATTTGTGAAGATGTCAACCAACAGGGCTATGCTGCATACAGCCCTGGATATGTAGCTTTGGCTTACCACCTTCCTGAAGCTGAAGTGTTTGTTTCTGATGACTGGTTAAATAACGTAAGAATGGACCTTATAGAGACCATGAAAAGAATGATGTTTGATGGGGAAGCATTTCAAGAACAGAGTAATAGGTGAATATGATACAGCTAGTCTACGGGTTCCATATAGATTCATATCTTTAATGCTCAATAGAATCTTTGGAAGAGCTCATGGCAGGCTTTTCAAGCTGGAATGGGTCCCAATCATATTTTATGTTGCAACCGAGGGGACAGTCTTCAATTGGGCCAGCCTTGTATCAAGCAGTCTTTCTTCTTGTTTGGCCGCAGCTTTGGGAGGAAAATCCTGGAACAAATCCGAATTCTATATGAGTTCAATACTGATAGACTGCATATTGTGCAACCAACCCTTCCCTGGTCTCAGGTGCATCTAGGATAGGGAAAGAATGCCTATTTATGCTGCTTATAAACCATTGTGGGCACATCAGTACCACAGCCATTATAGAGAAGTTTGTAAGCACTTCATTATGCCACTCTACACGCTCATTTTTTGGAAAGAATGTGATTGTATGTCAGACGGGGCCATGCAAGTAATACAAGAATATGCAGATTATTTCTTGATAGAAAATGGCATGTACTTCCGGATGTTTGGAGGCTCAAAAACACCCTCCCTGCTGCCAAAATATGCTACTGACTACATTGTTCACAAGGAGGCAGTGAGGCAGGTTTTCTTGGATGGTATAAGGCACTTTCTGTTCATACATAAGAAGACTGCGTACCCCCCTTTACCCTTCAAGTTGGGTAGCTACAGATTCACTAAGGTGAAACAGGCTGACGAATTTGTAGGAGAGCTGGAGAAATTCCATTTTGGTGAGATGATATTTCGTAGAAATGACACCCTTGGGAAAGTAGCTGAGCACTGTAAAGAGAACAAGGTGCATTTTGAGTATACCCACCATTTTGATAGGGAAGAATCTGTCTTCTAGAATGCCCCAAACATGACAGCTCTAAGAAGGAGGTTCAAACCAAAGATCACCACTAAAGGTGGAAAAGGGGCTGAGCAGGCCAAAGCTGAGTAGGTAAAGGCAGAGGAAGAAGCAAAAAAGAGAAATGAAGAAGCCCAGAGGCTAGCACAGGAAGCTGCAGAGCGAATTCATAGCGAAGAAGAAGGAAAAAGCAAAGCTGCTCAAGAGGCAGCTAAAAAAGTTCAAGAAGCTGCTAAAGAAGCAGAAGAAGCAGCTAGGAAAGCAGCTGAAGAAGTAAAGAGAAAGCTCGATGATGAGCTGAAAAAATAGGAAGTAGAGGGGTCGAAGCCGACAGAGATGGAACAGTCAGCTGCTGAAGGGCAGACCCAGGAGATAGAAAACCTAGAAGTTCAGGATCCACAAGTGCCTGCTGCTAGCACACCCATGGTTCCTACTCTTAAGTTGGTCCCTTTCATTCAGAAAAAGGGAGAAGAAGTCCCTGACTTCAATACTATCTATTATGAGAGGGCTACCAAGAGAATAATGAAGAGGATAGAAAGGAAGGTAGAAGCCGAGGGTATGCCTGGTAAAATGATAACGGACACGACGGTTATGTTGGGAACAGACCAAGACCCAAGGCTCACCCTGAGAGTAGGGACTGCAATACTCCACGCCTCAGAAGATAACATGAACAAGGTGATAACTGACTTGGAGCAGTCCAAGAAATCCTCAGCGCAGTTGAAGGACACCCTAAGGAAGGAGAGGGAGGAAGGAAACAGGTTAAAGAGGAAATATGAGCACTTATAGAGGGAGATGAAGACCGCTAAATCTGAATTGCAGACCCTACATGAAGAGAGACAGGATCAGGAGACTACACAAGAAGACCTGAAGCACGTGCAAGCAGAATATCAAGAGCTGAAGGAAGAGAAGGAGCAGTTGCTACAAAAGGTGGAAGAACTAGAAGAGCAGCAAAAGATCCTCATGCAGGCCAATGATCTGCACACCCAAGAGCTAAACAAGAAACATCAAGAGCAGCTTGCCTCTCTGACTACTGATCTGGAGGCAGCAAAGGAACAACAAGTAAATCTCCAGCCATTTAAAGAACATATCCTAGCTCAGAAGGCTAAAATGCTACAGCTGCAGACTGCTCTGGAGGAAGAAAGGTGCAAAGTCCTTCAGATTGATAGCCAGTTAGAGGAGATCATGGAAACCTCCTCCTACTTCATGGATAGATCCCAGGATGTTCTTGAAGTCTTGAATGCCAGAATGGAAAGACCGGAAAATATTGCAGAGACTCCAGTAGAGCTGCCAGTCAAAGACCATCAAGCCCTCAAAAGAGATCATGACCTAGTAGAGTTCGATGTCAGCACCACTGAAGACTTCAAGAATGCTTTCAAAAGGACACAGGGAGCATGCTCAGAATACTTTAGAAGGCTCCTTAATACATACAACCGGTGTCAGACAAAAGCTAAACATAAGCTTGATGAGTTCCTAGACCATGAAACATTTATAGGAATATTGCAAAGTATATATCAGGAAGCAGAGGCCAGAACGCAACAGATCAAGGCCATTGATGACCAAGTTTTGAAGAATGAAGTAGGCCACCCAGCTGTCAGTGTGCAATTTTTGGAAGGCCAGCTTCGGTTGAGCCCAGCGAGGATAGATGCCATAAGAAACCAAGTTGCAAAATTTGAAATCAATATTTAGTTCTTGGAACCCTACGCATTTGAAGGTATTACTGCTGAAGCGTCAGCATGGAGGAAGCTTTTAGATACCCAAGCGGGACCCTCCTCATGAGGGATTAAGCAGCTTTTGTATTTTTCGTATGAATTTTGTAAAGATATTTGGAAAAGTGAAGCGTTGGGAAAACAAAGGGTTGGGAAGCCCAAAGGTCACTTTGGGCAGCCCGACCATTTCACCTTTTTGTATAAAGATAGAAAGTGTAGAAGAAAAAAGGAATTTTTCCTAGTTGGATTGGAAAGCACTATTGTAAGAAGAACTATTTCTCTTTGTAATAAAGAATTTAGTTTTCCTGTTGGAGAAAGATCGATGGATTTTCAAATGTTAAGCTGTGGACAGCTGAAAGATGAACTACTTTGTTTTTTTCAGTATTGTGTCCATCAATCGTGAGATCATTCTAACTTTATGACCTATGTCTTTGTTGAATGATTTCTGATTTATTCTATGGAATGTTCACCATGAGTAATGTATGCTGCTTATATAACAATTAGCTATCTGATTGTTAGAATATTTTCACTCATTCATGTGTTTTAAATATGAATATCAGCTATATGTACTTCTGTTTATAATGCATGTCTAATTCACATTACTCACAAATAAATCACATTCTGGATCCCCGGGGATAGGTAGGTAGATAGTTCATTTCATTGCTGCATGTGTGATTCAGGTGCTGGTGAGCCTAAAACGAGAGGTAAGATCCCGCGCATCACATTGTGACTGCTCCCTGCATCCTTCACCACCTTGCATGAGTAGTTAGATACTTGCATCTCATACTTAAGTTAAAACACAAATTCCGGTGGACTGGGCCGCAACCGGTAAAGCCATTGTTTGTTGTTTGACCTATGGTAGCAGGACCGCAAAACCGGACGGATTCCCTATACCAAACAGTCAACGGGCTAGTTGGGAACATTGACTGGGGAGAATCCCTTTCTATTGTTGCCTGCGATTTTTTAGGCCTCAACAAGCTGGTGGAAGAGCTAGAACAAAGATTAGTCAAGCTGAAAGACTACGTACATTAGTCTCGTAGTGAAATAGAAAAGCTCAAAGCAGAACATGAGGCTCATATTTGGAGGCTTCAACTCCGCATTACCCCAGAGAGCCCACCCGAGGTCAGGGAGCAACGCCGAGCAGACATTCAAGCATCCGCAGCAAAAATATCAGATACTGTAAGTAGTGCAGCAAAGCTGCTAGCAGACAGTGTTGAGGCCTGGACCACCCTGGAGGAACATCCAGAAGTTGGACAGCTACAAGAAACCATCAGGCAGCGACAAACAGAGTTGGATGCAGTAAAAGAGGAAATTAAGACTCTACCACCTATGGAGAAAATTCTTAAGGTAAAGCGAAGCAATGAACTCCAGCAGGAAATTGAGTCATGCAGATAAAAAACAACAGAAGTGGAAAATTCTATGCAACCACTTATCAATGAAGCTTTCAAGTTGAGTACTGCTGTGGACACCCAACTCAAAGTTCTGAAGGACTATGATGCATTTGCACAGGAAAAGGCCAGTGAAGTATCATCCGCAGCATTGCAGGAGTTGGTCGAAAAGGAGAAAGTAGCTGACGACATCATGCACAACCTCAACACTCAGTTCACTATTTTCACAAAGAATATTCCTCAACCAGAAAAGCGGCAGAGTGTCCCGGGACGGGCCACTAGTGAGTCTTAGGGGCCTGTTGGGGCGCGCACCCTAAGGGTCTTTAGTTTTGGTAACTCCGTGGTTTTTGTGGAAGTTTGTAAGTGGAATTACGACTCAAAACAGTCTTAGGGGTGTCGGGGTTGAGTCAAAGTATTCTGTTGTAATAAACCCATGGTTTAAGTCCAGGGTTTAGGGTTCGGGGTGCCCATGGTTTAAGTCCATGGTTTTGTAATAGTGCACTGTATAAATAGGCACTCTTGTAAAGAAGTTGGGTTAGGATTTTTGATGTAAGGTGAATTGATGTGAAGCTAAGGCTTGTGGTTGTAAGAAAGGTTAAGTCCCAGCTATGTGTGTGGATGACCTCTGCAACTGTGTGCGCAGAGGGTTTTGGTGATTAAGAAGATCTGCAGCTGTGTGCGCAGAAGGTTTTGGTGATTAAGAAGATCTGCAGCTATGTGCACAGAGGCCTACTGCTGTGTGCATGGCTTTGAGGACTTAAAGGGATCTGTAGCTAAGTGCATAGATCAGAACTGTGGTTTTGTAAAAGAGTTGAATAAAAAATAGTTCTGTGGATGTAGCCCCTACATTGGGGGTGAACCACGTTATATCTGGTGTTGTGGTTCTTTTGTGTTGTTTCTGTTATGTTTTGTTATGCATTGATAAGTAAATAACTGATAAGTAAGATCACTGCTAAAGAATAACTTCGCTGTGAATTCCCAGTAAGGGTTAAGCAAGTAACTGTTTGTTTATCTAGTTGCGAAGTTATATACGTATTGTCGAAGCTCTGCATTGTATAATCATAATTTGTTAAGGCTAAAGGTACAGTAATATCCCTCTTCTGCTTGCAGAAACCTGGTTCTACGGCACCCCATAGTTGTTTCGGGTGAGACTGCAACCTGTTCGCAGGTAGTTGCCGAAAGGTCCAACACTATGGGTCTTTTGTTGGTGCGAAGTTAATGGTGTAAAACCCGGGTCTTCCCTATAGCCCAATAGTTCTTGTTTATGTATGTCCATAGTTTCTATCAAAAAGGAAACTCGATAGGTAAGAAATGTAGCTGAAATACATTTTAAAAATTAGTTATTAGAAATGAAATCTACTAAGAACTAGGTGTATATGTGTTCAACTTCAACATATATAAAAACCTCTATTCCAAAGCTGGTTGAAAAACAAAAAGTTAAAAACAAAAATCTATCTATAGCCAGTGGATTTCTATTACAGGCTGCATTAAGAAACATAATTCTTGTCAACTGCTAAAATGGTTTATTCTCTTCAACTACAAGAAGTTTGGTGTCCATTGTTTTTGCTAGTTACATTTTTTGTAGCGTTTTACAACAAAGGAGAAGAGTTTAAGGTTCTCATCAACTGAAGGGATTCAAGTTGGAATGTATATTTTATGTGCAGCATACAACATAGGTTTCTCTTTCTTCGATGTTCTGGGTGCCATTTATGAGATTTGGTGATGCATAGGGTATTTTAGTGAGATTCTACAACGTGTAGGTTGTTTTTATTGTGATTCACTGATGTTCAAGGTGCCTTTTATGATGTTTGATGTCTTCCTCACCAACATTAAGATTTTCAACTCTTTGATGTTCTACTTTATAACATTTAATAAATCTCCAAGGTTCAAAATATTCAATATTTGAAGACTTCATTTACTGTTTGAGCTGTGATGATGGACCTGATATGTTTCACACCACAGTTTACAGTTCAATATATTTTTCCCTATCAACATGGGATACAAAGTCCCTTTTTAAACATCCTTATTAAAACACCCAAAAAAAATGTTTAGGTCCACCTTTCTTCAACAATTTTAAAACCTATCCCAAAGCCACTTGTGCATTGTTTATCTATCCTAAAAGTCCTCAGGATGCCAACAATTTTCCTCCTTCATGTTTAGAAACCTTATAAGACAACCCAAGTTATCCCATAAATCTCCAAGTGGCCCACCATGTAAAATGGGGGGTAACACATTAGAGTATAAGACTTGACAATTCCTTGATTTTGCAAGAAAACGGGTTTTAAGAGGGAGTATAGCATGCCTTATCCTTATGAATTCATTTGAAAAAGGAATAACCATAGTATTATATATGTATTTGAAGCAGCTTGACATGCCTACACTTGAATGGGAAAAGGCTTGCAAAGTTTTAAAGACAAGACGTTCACATGAAAAAGGCCTTCAGTTGGTCACTTGGAAGTCATTGAGTCACAACATATCCTTACATCCTTCGGATTAGGAGAGGAAATTGGATGCTAGAAGTTAAAAAGGTGGTTTGGGGACTATATCAATGATGCTAAGGCCTACAAAATATTCATTCCTAGATGTTTATCTTTAAGTAATGTGGTTTTACTAACCATTCTACTGTTTTGCCGCAAGCTTGCAACCTATAGTCACAGCTGACATCAACAAGGATAATGTACAAAAAGGAAATTACAATATTATAAAATATAAGGATGAGGATATAGATAATAAAATTAAATAACGTGCAATGAATGACCAAAAGACATTGACAAATAAGTTAATGCAAGGAAAAATACTCAATGTATAGGATTCTCATAAGTCACTATGAATGCAGAAATTATCCACATGCAAGATATTCATTCTTCACTCTAATCCTTGAAAATTTTCATCATTAATTTTCTAACAGTAAGAAAAAATAAAATGAGCTGCTTGTTTACCCTATTGGAAAATAACAGATATCAAGCTTACCTCACCAACAAGGCTAGATTTTGCATAGTCAATAGCATGACGCAATGCTCTACCAATGCTCTGCCAATACTTTCCTTCGCGCTTGATAGGATCTCTATCATTCCTTCAAAAGTGTCCCTGGAAATTGCAGCTTCCGTATCCCCACTAAGTGTCCCTGGCAATTGCAGCTTATGTATCCCCACTAAGTGTCCCTCCAACCGATTTTTGCTCTGAGCTTATTTTACCTTCTTCACTTGATTCCAGATCCATCATATTTGACAAACCCCACTGCTGCACATTAACTTTGGTACTTCTTGATTCTGATGGGCAATGGAATCCTTTGTATCCTCAGTTTCCTCACAAGCAAAGTTGGAGTGGTGAACTGTGATCTAAACTACTCCCTCTGTTTGGTGAAGGACTAGAAATAAACGAAATAGAATCCTCAGTTTCTTCAATTGAAATAGAATGTGGCAGAGCTATAGAATGTGCTTGTTCTCGCTTAGCTTGTGCAGTTGCTATAATATGCTTCATAGATGTAGATGGGGTAGCAATGTGTAACTCCGGTTGAACAGGGCCAGCGTCTTTCCCCTGTGGAGGATTACTATGATCAAACCCCCATTCAGTGGGGTCTGTGAAATAAATAACTAATTCATTAGAGTTTCTACTACAAAGCTCTGATCCTTCAGGGTTTGTGTAGTATGAATCTGATTCATCAGGGTTTCTATAATAAAATCGTCCTCCAGCAGAGTCTGCATAGCCATTTTCCTTGAAGCTTTGATCATTTTGAACAGCGTTCAATGGATTTTCATCCAAATAAAGGTTTTTCTTTTCACTTTTCTTCTTCTTCTTACTCATAGACACTTCAACTTCCATGGCATCTTCCATTTCATTTTCTTGTTTTTCTCCTCGGTGGCCCTATCGTCACCATGTTCCTGGTTTTCTTCTCCTTTGGCTTCCTCTCCGACATGAAATCACATTTTTTTGGTTCATTTCTTCATTTTTTCAACGATTTTTGGCAAACAGCTGCCCCTTCCTCTCCCTAATCGGCTAAGTCCTGTAACTCTTAACTTCTCATCTTGTTGCCACCCAAATTTCTGCCAAAACAACTTATTGTAATGTCGAATAAAAACTCTCAAAAGCTCGGGTTCAATAGGAGATGGAGTGAGGGGGCTTCCCAAGATCATTTCACAATATCTAGACGACAATTGCAGAAACAAGCGCCTACTCCTACACTCTACATATGCTATGCTTGACAACATTCTTTGAAACCCCTGGAAAAATCAAAGTTTGCAATATGATGTCTTATTATTATTATTATTGTTGTTGTTATTGTTATTATTTATTGTATTAATATATGACAAATTAAACTTATAGTTCAATATTGTATATTAGTAATGGCTCTTTTTAGTTGTAGTAAATTTTGAAAGAAAAATACCAATATGGAAGAGAAAGGATTATAAAAGGAGTAGTTGTCTTGTAAACATCTATAAAAAGATGGAAATGGATATAAATATTTTTAATTAGCACATTGCAAGATAAATATGTGAGTTGAGTGTTTTTGTTGCATATGGAAATGTTGAGTGTTTTTTTTGCATACGGAAATGTTGAGGATTAAAGACCTCAGAAGTAAGTTTGCTATAAGGACCATGCAATTATAGGTAAATGTATATAGAATTTGAAAAAAAAAAACAAGGTAATTGTTCTCAAGGAAGGTAAACTACATTGTAAAATAGTTGCAACATAGCCTTCATTTAATTTATTGTCTGTTATGTTTGTGGGAAATATTTAAAACAATCAAGAAGCACACAAATATTTGCAACGTAACCAGATTACCATATATGAGAAAAATTATGTTAAATGATATGAAGATGATCACAGTTTATGTTATTCTTTGGGGTCATATGTTTAAGCCTATATTAAAAAACTCCATGGGTGGAGGGGATTTTCATACAACCTTTTATGAGTGGAAGGAAATGTAACACTGTCAGATACACTAAAGGAAATGTAACAAATGAGGATAGAGGTTGGGTTAGTTAGGAAACCTTTCATTTCGTTGTTAATCATTGCTTAGTGAAAGTATTAAATTTGAAGCATTAATCTAGAGATTTATCCGTATAAGGGAATCAATATAATGGATTATTTTTTCCTACACTAACGAGTGTTAGATGGGGAGAAGATTCACGAGGAATTGTAAAGTAGGGAAATGAGAAATATTCCTTGTGTTGGTTAAGGTATTTGATGGGAATGTCATGTTTGATCAATGGTTGGAAGAGTTCCCTAGAATTATCTATAGTGAGCAAATTCATTGATCTTGAAACCAAATGGATGGAGTTGAGTATTTATGAGTTTGTAGCTTGATTCGTTCACCCTAGTGGCCTCATAACCCAGTTTGTGGGTGGCATCCATCCAAGAAGCCTATAGTCGGGTGAAAATTTTCAAATTCACAACTAGTTTCCTAAACAAACTCTATTTAAGAAATAATTATTATGTCTCTACTTATAAATATATAATCAAATTGGGGTTTCTAATTGGAGAGCTCATCATGGCTAGAAATTGAGGATATATGGGTGAAAATCAAATTAGGGAGATGGTATAGTGTTGAAAGGATTTTTAGGTGTCTTGCAAGTTTTGTCTCTGTAAGTTGAAATCTCTTTTAAAGAGGGCCATGAACCTAGTAGAATATGGGGAGGACAATGATCCAAACCCTAACTCAGTATTTTTCTTAAAGGAAGAACTCCTTGATATTTGTCATAGTTCAAGATCTTTCCCAAGTAGATGTAATTGACAATTGAGACAATCATGGTACTGAGGAAGGCAATGTGCTGAAATATATGGTGTAGAGAGGGCCAAAGTTCCTATCAAGACTAATCCCCAAAAGCAATATAGAGAGTGCAATAAAAGCTCATTTTTGTGATTTAGGTTCATTGGGTTTGTGAACTCTACATTTGGATGTGGAAGAGCATTTTGGAAAGATGAAAAAGTAGTATGTTTTCCTATAGATATCATTCTATATAATCAAAACTTTCTAAGGAAAACCTATTTTCTTTAATGTTGTTCGAAGTCATAAGCATCATCCTTTTGGGGTTTAATTTAATTATCATTGGGTTTTTGTAGGGGAGGGTCAAAATTTGTAACAACCAGTTCATGGTTCATGGTTGTAGGGGAGAAAGACACCATGCACTGATATTTTAGTAGTTACATTAACAACTCATTCGTGACATCAAATGCACTAAGCAAAATCAAATCTAAACATATCAAATATGAGAGAGTTCACATGCCTGGGAATAAAGCACTAAAATGACCGACTAAATGACTTGGTGTGCCCATAAATGCTGCTACAGATATATCATCTCCACCATAGTTAATTTTTAACCAAGTGATGAATTAAAGTGTTGTAGATGGCCTTCAAAATGTCTAGTTGTCAACACAGGAGACACCCTTCACAGGGTAACGCTGCTACAGGTTCAATTCACTTAATAGTGACAGTCTCTTCTATTACATGACTTGGAGGTATTACCCATCAGAAATAATTCTTAAAGACTCCAATATTGCAAGCAATTATCCACATCACAAGGAAAGACATCTCCTTGGTTAGCTGACTTACTATCATATCATGCAAGTCAATCATTCTTTGGTTGGCATCTCAGTAAGGCTGGTCGGGTTTGACTGACCGGTTGGAGGTTTTAACTCACCCTGGGGTTTTTCCAAAGTGTCTTATGCTATGTAAGGAGTCATAGAAGTATCAGGAACTAGATTCGACTACCATGTTGAGCAATGAAAGCATCCAAAGAGATGAAATTTGTCGGCCTCGACCCCTCCTGTAAACATATCTCCTCCATTTTTCCCTATGTGTGGCCTTGGCCTCTCCTGTGAACATTGAACATATCTCCTCCACTTTTCCCTATGTGTGGCCTTGGCCTCTTCTGTGAACATATCTCCTCCACTTTTCTGTACTTTTCCCTATGTGTGGCATCCGCCACTCCTGTGAATAGATTTGCTGATTAGATTCAATGGAATTTTGATTTGATCAAAATGGAGAATCGAAAATAACAATGGAGGTTAACAATATGAAATGATTAGGGAAAATCCAAATGGGAAAATGGGGAAATTGGGTTCCCTCTCAAAATTTTGCTAGTTTAAAATTCCCTTGGATATTTAAAGTTTTGCCACCAAATTTAGCATCCTTTCGAATATTTAGGGCCATGGTCACACCATTTGCGCTGTAAAGAGAGCCACCAATATTACATAAACATAAAACAAAGCATATGACCATTGGTTTTATGATTTTGTAATCTAATTAGATAATTTTAAATGTTTTAAAGGGGAGAATAAACTCTATAGCTTGCTTTCCCCAAGAAACTTTAAATAAAATGGAGTATGACAATAAATGAGATTATCTATTGTGAGAAAATAATTTAGGATAAGACACTTTGTCTAAATATTTATGTGGAAATTGCATTAACCCTAAATTTGTATATTGCAATTGGAATGAGAGTTCATGTGAGAAAAATTTAGGTAATTAAAGTTTATGGTTTTTTAATATATTTAACAAACATATCTATAATTCAAATCTTTTTTTTTAAATATGAGTACTGAAAAACCATTTATGGGTTTAAGACTTCATCTTTAGGAATTATTTAACTGTAACAATTGTATTTAAAACCAAAGCTTAATTATTCTTGGCAATTGGATCTCTCATAATTAGAAATGAAATCTCTCCTAGATTCACATGATTGATTCAAATTATTATTTTTATGGTTCTTTTAGAGGTATCGCAAGGGTAGCAAGAGTGGGATGGAATCTCATTAGCCTCACTGGAAATACAATAGTTAGATTCCCTTAGGGGCTTGGAATTGCGTCAAACAACCATGCAAAACTATACATGTTTGGACCAATTTTATTGCATGACCTTTTGATCAACAAAACTATAATATTGGGGGATTCTTTATATATTGTCCAACAAATGTATAAGAAAGTGATTAGGGAAGGTATTATATACCAAAGAACCTTGCACATAATTCATCAAAATTTAGAGGGGGTTGGTGATGTGTAGTATTGAGTTTAATTTACAATTAAAACATCTCAATAGACTCATTTACCTGGTTAATCATGTACTTTGAAAATGGAGATCGCGACATGTGGGTTGGAAAAAAACAACCTACTAATAGTGACACAAACAACTCAAATACAACATGTGCATCTAACGTACATTAAGTGATAAACCTAGGAAAGAAGCCATTGAACCTAGAATACTTTTGGAGGTTAATGTTGGGACACATGTAATATCACCAAGTTATGTGGAGAAGCTAGATCTTATGTTATCTTGCATGGGTTTCAATGGTACCGATGGAATTGACCCTCCTTGAAAGGATAAACTTGTTTGTCCAAGACCATCTTGCTTCATAGGCAGAGGAGCACTCCATCTAATTTGAACACATTGCACAATAGAAACATTGCTAATGGGTCTGACATAAGTTGTTCTAGAAATCCTTGAACCAAGGCGCTCTACTGAACCACTAATAATTTTTTAGTATGATATGGAGTTTCTTCGTTACAAATTAAAATCTATTACGATTGGAAGAAATCAATGGAAACACAATTGTTACGGAGAGAAATTCCTATGGCTTGGGGTACCACAACAGACAGCTAGACTCCAGAAATCAATCTTCTCCAATATGCAATAGAAATAAACAATATAAC
>LPNX010782564.1:0-19496 GCA_001517045.1 Pseudotsuga menziesii
GCTAGAACATTTATTACAATTCCCTCATGGGGTATGAACATGTGATATAGTACAACAAGCACTTCCCAGAAGTACTTCCAAAGGTATTTTTGAAGTCCAAACAAGTTAGCCCTGTCCGATTCACCGGGCTCACTTGATAAAAACCACTAAGTACAACTTAGGTGGTAACACCACTAACAACCCCATTATGAAAAGAATTGTCCTCAATGGATAAATTCAATGACGTTGGTTATGAATCAGCTGTTGGATTCCAAATGAATTGAATACAATGATGAATACGGGAAAGACAACAATAAATCAACAGAAAAATAGGAGGATGAGGCCATGGTTTTATGGGACTATGTATCATTGTTTGATGCCGAGGAAGAAAAGGATCTGAGACACAAGGACATCCTGGAAACAAACGTAACGACGAGAAGCCAGGGGTTGATTAAGGAAAACAATCTTATGCTCCCGAAGATTAAGATACTTCAAAATAATGTTAAGAAATTTCAAAACAACTCCTCAGCTAATAAAATTCTAGAAATTACCATCACCAGTCAAAATCCTAGACAAATCAACATGTCTACTAATCCCAATGAAGAAAAGATAAATAATGTTAAACCGAATCTCACAGAACATAGGATGGATTATGACATTATGGAGGATATCAAAAAGGTAAGGGAAAACATCTCATTATTTGAAATGTGTAATGTACCGCAGCAGAAAGAGAAGCTATTGAAAGCACTTGAGGTATCAGATGAGAGGCTTCCCACTGACAATCAGCCCCAAGAAGAAGAAATTGGTGAAGCAAGTATGGGAGGTAAGCCTAAATGCAATACCCCACCTTTTCTCCTTACATTTGAAATTTTCAACCAAAACATGCATAACTTCCTGGTAGACTCAAGGGCATCAGTCTACAAAAAGATAAATGGACAACCTAATCCATCTACCTGTAGGGTCGTTCAGTTGGATAGAACGAATGTGAAGTTAATTGGGGAAATGGAGGATGTTCTCGTTTGCTTATCTTCAAATGATAAGGTATGTCAATTCATTGATATTGTGGTGGATGACATACCGAAATCTTATGGACTTGTCTTGAGCAGAGATTGGTCTGCAAAGCTGAATGGATATTTTTCCTCAGACTGGTCACATCTGTGGCTACCATATAAAGGAATCCCAAATCAAATTAAAGTTTTAAGGGAGCCCCACATGAAACACAACGTTACTCAGTTCGAAGGTAAAAATGAACCAGTGGATTCTGTTTTGGGAAATTACTTTATTGAGCTAGAACCAGGAAACTATCAAGCGGAAGAAGCCAGTGATACATCAGACGCTCATCCTAATTTCCTTTGATTCTCACAGGCTGATGAAATCGATTGTAAAATAGTAGACTTAGCTGTAGATGTAGATGTTAAATCTCGCACAGTAGTTAGTGATTTTTGGATGCCTTTCTTTGGCGGTTATAAAAATTTAGAGGGGTCAAGAGCCGGCTGTGTCTTGACTGATCCTAAGAAAAATAAACATTTCCTTTTGTGTAGGTTAGAGTTTAAATGTACCAATAACATAGCTGAATATGAAGCACTAGTTCAGGGAATAAGAAAAGCAATTGAATTAAAGGTAAAAAATCTGAAGGTGTTTGGGGATTCTAAAATAATTGTAAAACGAATTTGAAATCAAATACATTGCATGTCTCCTCATTTAAAAGCTTATCAAAATGAAGTATGGGATTTAATTAAATGTTTTAATGCATTTAACATTTTATCGACTCCAAGACTTAAGAATGCAGCAGCTGACTTGCTGGCCACCTCAGATGCAAGGCTTGTGCCCTCTAATAATCGGTGCTTTGTTGAATAGCTTTTCAGGCCTTCAGTTCCAGATATGATTACCAATCTACGAGTGCTCGATGATGATCAACAGATTATAGAATGCTTGACAAATGACGAGACCTTCAAAGGGGCGATTATTGATGATGAAGAACATCAAGCCGAGATAAAATTTGATAATTTTATTCCTAAAGGAGTCAGGACTTTAGAACGAATGTTTGATTTAAAAGAGAAATTTAGAAGACCAGTGAATGTGACGACTCATAGCTCGTCTCTACAGTTCAAGTTGATTAATCTAGGGACTGAAATTGGGCCTAAATATGTGAGTTTGGGAAAGTGTTGCTTCCCAGGTGAAAGGAATAAGTTTACCAGTCTTTTCAAACATTACAAAGATGTTTTTTCTTGTATGTATGAAGATCTGAAGACATATGACACCAATATAATTCAACATGTTATCCCCATCAGGTCTGGAATCAAACCCTATCAGTAGCCTTTAAGGAAAATGCATCCAAAATTAGAACCTTTAATCCAGAATGAAGTTAAGAAACTATTAGATGCTAGACTTATATTCAAGGTTAGACACTTGGAATGGGTTTCAAATCTGGTACCGGTAAGAAAGAAATCTGGAGAAATAAGGCTATGTGTAGATTTCAAAAACTTAAATCGTGCTTCAGATAAAGACAATTATCCTGTTCCACCCATGGAGCAGATATTGCAAATGGTGTTAGGTTCTGAACTATTCTCTTTATTAGATGGATTCTCAGGCTACAATAAAGTATTAGTAGCTGAAGAAGACAAACTTAAAACTACGTTCAGAACCAGATGGGGAACTTTTGCTTACAGAAGGATGCCCTTTGGACTTATAAATGCTGGAGCTACTTTCCAGAGGGCTATGGACATAGCCTTCCATAGTCTGATTGGCCGCAGTGGTGTAGTATACCTCGATGACATCACGATATTCTCAAAGAAAAGAGAGGAATACGCATTTCATCTAAAGCATATTTTTGAACGCTGCCCGAAATATGGTATCTCACTAAACCCCAAGAAGTGTGTGTTTGTTGTTACAGAAGGTAAGTTTTTGGGTCATGTGGTTTCTAAGAAGGGGATCTCCATAGACCTAGAGAGGATCAAAGCCATCGAACAGATTCCTCTACGCCATAATAAAAAGGGCATGCAATCATTTATGGGGACAATAAATTTCGTTCGAAGGTTTGTGCCAGATTCCGCTCAAATTGTTAAACCTTTGTAGCAAATGGTAAAGAAAAGTGTACAATTCAAATGGACTAATGTAGAGAAGAATGCATTTAGTAAAATAAATACAGCTGTCGTGCATGCACCCTCCCTCAAAAGTCTATA
Organism: Pseudotsuga menziesii; assembly: GCA_001517045.1. NCBI lineage: Eukaryota > Viridiplantae > Streptophyta > Pinopsida > Pinales > Pinaceae > Pseudotsuga > Pseudotsuga menziesii. Next base: position 3,162 of record LPNX010782564.1, read on the forward strand.
TTTTGAGAAAGATTTTATTTTGTACACTTTCACATCTGATGATTCACCAGTAGCTGTGCTTACCTAGAAGGAAGATGGGGGAGATGAGTTCCCCATATCATTTATGAGCACCGGTCTACAAGGGGCCGAATTGAATTACCTAGCTGTGGATAAACAAGCTTATGCCATGTTCAAAGTAGTAAAACAATTCAGACCATACATACTTAAGAACCGAAAAAAGGTGATCGTTCCACACCCAGGTGTGAGGTCTCTGTTTGTACAAAAAGAGTTAGGAGAAAGAAGAGGCAACTGGGTAACAACTCTATAGGAGTATGACCTTGAATTCAAGCCAGCCTCCATAGTTAAAGGGCAGGGATTGTGCAAACTGATGACTGAAAGTAAATACAATGAAGGACATGACTGGGAAGACGAAGCTGAGTTACATTTGATGGATGTATGTCCTCTTTTCACAGCTCTAGACTCCTGGTATCGAGACCTTGTGCAGTAACTTTAGGCGGGATTGTTACCGGAACATTGGAATTCTAATAAAAGAAGAGCACTGCATCTTAAATCAGCGTCATATCATATTGTTGAAGGAATATTATTTAGAAATAATTATGATGGAGTTCTTCTTAGATGCTTAGAGAAAGAAGATGCGAAGAAGGTAATGATAGACTTACATGATGGGCCTACTGGAGGACACTTCTTTGGAGATAAGACAACACATAAAATTCTCAGAGCTGGATATTATTGGCCCACATTGCTCAAATATGCACATGCCCATGTCAGAAAATGAAACATTTTCCAAAGGTGTGGTGGAAGACAAGTTAAGGCAGCAGGACCATTAAATCCTGTTATGATAACAGAACCTTTTGAGTAGTGGGGGATGGACATCATTGGAGAGATAAATCCAAATTCTTCCCTGCAACACAACTATATTCTAACAGCAACCGATTACTTCACTCGTTGGGTCGAAGCCATTTCGTTGCGAAAAGTAAATGAAGATGCGGTCATGGACTTCTTGCAAGATCATATTATGACAAGGTTTGGAGTTCCAATCTCTTTAGTTTTCGATAATGATACTTACTTTTCCTCGATTATATTAGCTACATTTCCTCATGAGAAAGGAATTAAGTTGCATTACTCTGCAAATTACTATCCACAAGGAAATGGTTTGGCTGAATCTACGAACAAGAATCTGAATAGAATTTTAAAAAAGATAGTGATAGAAAATCAAAGGAGTTGGCACTCAGCATTACCAAATGCTCTTTGGGCTGATAGGGTCACCCCCAAGACTTCGTTAGGTGTGTCCTCGTATACCCTTGTTTATGGAAAAGAGGCCATTCTACCCCCCAATATCATGCTACCCTCTTCCATAATAGCTCAGGAATCCAGAGGATCAGATAATGAAGTCTTGCAGATAATGATACATAATTTGTTGAAGGCAGAGGAATATAGATCCAGGGCCAGAAAATGTTTTAAACAACAATAGGAGGTAGTAAAGAGATGGTTTGATAAACACAAAGCTGGAACAAAAGATTTCGAGGCGGGAGATTTGGTTCTCAAATGGGATCACCCTCATGATGAGAAAGGAAAACACACGAAATTTCAACAGTTATGGGTAGGCCCTTTCCAGATTGCGGCAAAACTTGGCCCCTTAGCCTATAAATTGCAAGATTTACAGGCGTGAGAAGAGAACTTACCAGTAAATGGTTTAGTTCTCAAACCTTATTTTTCCCGAGTTTCTGTTTTGTTCTTTTGTTTTTGTACATAAATAATTTGCTTTGTTCGTTTACTTTGATTTGTTTTATTTCTGTTGATTTTAGCTAGATTTTGGTTGATATCAATAAAAGAGGCAAACTTTTGGTTGCATGGAGAGCATCAAAACTCTGAAGTAATTAAAGTCCTTGAGTGTAAGAATGTGTACTATTGTTTTGTCTGAAAGAATTTCTTCTAGTTTAGCAGTTTTCCTGAATGGCTATGAACACATTGAAGTCCTACTTAATCCTTGTGAAATAACTCAGGATCAAAAGGTCTGGAATACTATTTCGAGGCTCCATTCATCTCACATTTAAAAATGTCCTAGGGAGTGACAGCAAAAGGCCCATGGAAAGGAAGCAGGGTAAATAGTATATTATATATAAATGATCCCATGCCAAGAATTGAATGCCAAAAGATAGATAAGAGTCAAAAACTCCTATGAAATAAATATGTATCAAAAAAAGTACTGAACCATATAAGTACTAAATTGCCAAAAGTTCTTCTCCGTCCGTGAGCTGAAAGTTAAATACATATCTCACACAAAAGGACACTATGGATAGAGGAGCCTGAATAAAAATTCAGAAAGAAAGGCATGCAGGAGGAATCATATGCAAAGGACAAAAGTCCAGAAGCACAAAAAGTGAAAAATGGCATGGGAATGAGGAACAAATGAATATTTCTGTTTACCATATGTTACAATCCTATGGTGTCCAAGCTGGAAGCTACCTGAAGACAGAGGTAATAAATGAAACTCATATTCCCTACCTCAAAAAGAGTTATCTTGACTTGGAAATCTTGGTTTCCTTTCTCCTAAATTGGGCTATCATCAATGATTAAAAGTACATATATTTTGTATTTGGGAAATCCAAACATCTAGAAGAATTCAACATGTTCGTTTTATTGTTAAACAGTCTATTACTTAAGAAATAAATTGTCCAGAGGTCTAGGTTCACCAAGTAGTCGCCATTTGTTGCAGCTGCAACTGTTTTCCCAAATTTTTTGAAATTTTAGAGCCTCTTAATTTTTATCTTGCCTAAAATTGCTTGAATCCATGAACTCTGTTTTTGTCTTCCCTCTACTACAAGTTTGGATTGTTTTTTGAGGTCAACTGCTTTCATGCTTTTCAGAAAATTTCTTATGTCTGAAACTGCTTTGGGTTGTGGAATTTGAAGTTGGATTTAAAATGTTGTCCTTTGATCTGTGATTTCTTTCTTTGATATCGGAAGTCTTTTTCTCATTTCCGCCGCTGTTTCAGAGGTGAAACAAAATTTTCATCGCTACCTAGCCAAAATTCTTTTGGAACTTAACATTTTTTTTAGTTTGAGCAATGCATCGAAGCCACATTTCCCTACGGAGCCTCCATTGAGGAAGTTGAATGATGAATGTTCTGACGGATAGCTTTGACTTTTCCAATGCCATGATGTTATTATTTTGACTTGCTTTTCGCTATCGGAGGTTGGTTGAGTTTTGAGTCATGGTTTTTGATCTCTATGACACAGCTGTTTTGGAGATGATACCAAGTTTTTAAGCTGCTGCACAACCTTAAGATTTTCTGAACACTTAACATTTTCATGATGTTTCTGCGCCATATCGAAAAGTTTTATGACTTTGATCAAAGGTGGTAGTCAAATTGCTTTTCGCCTTTGCGGCTCCCGAGCAAACTAAATGTCCACCATATAACTGCTCCACTCGTCGATGTTTTGTTACGGTTCTTGCTGATATGTCTTATTTTCCATGGAGTCCATAGTTTTTCTATCTTCCACCATTGTGGCTACGTAATGCACTAACCACCCGACGTTTATGTCATTCTGTTCACCGACAAGGAGATTTTTCACTTGCTGATTTGGCATTTAGCCTTCCGACATTGATAGACTTAATGGTCTCATGGAACTCGTTGTCCTTCTGAACCCCACCATTGTGGCTGTTAATTAAATTATTCTAGCCGATGCTTATTTTTCCCACCGATGAGGGTTTCCCACCCATTCTGTGTGTGTGTGTTTTACCCTATCTTATGGGTGGCAGAGGTTTCATATTCTATCTTTTTAAGGTTTTTGTGACAAGAGCACAGTACAGGGCATCATTTTGATGATCAGTTTTATTGTTAGTATGGTTTACATTTGTTGAAAATATGCAGTCCGAATTAATGATGAATTTTCGTTTTGACTGCAGATGGACTTAGGAGATTCTTCATATTATTGCAGAAAAAAAGACATAGCTAAAGGACAAAGTAGAAGGAAGTTGGATGAAAAGTGATAGGAAGAGATGTTCTGAGATCATCGGACAAATAAAAGACAAAGCGGAATCGATAGCAATAGAGGCCCGGGCTTGGAAAAGGTTCATCAGTTACAGAGCTGGTCCCGTTTTATGAAGTACTCATAAGACTAAATCTGAAATGTAACGTATTGCCTAAATCATGAGCATTGAAAAACTGACAGAATTGTGAGATTAAAACGGTCAGGGGAGCCAGAAGGTCAGGGGGCGGGACAACCCAAAGGTTTTTTTGGTTTTGTATAAAGATAGGAAAGTTAGAGGGAATGGGGGATTTTTCCCTAGAGAAATTTGTGAACCACTTGTTGTAAGAGGAACTACTTCATTTTACAATAATAAATTACAAATTTTGCATGTTGGAGAAGGTGTTGTGTGGAATGTTCAAATGTGATAAAATGAACAATGTTGAAGGGGAACTATTTCATTTTCAGCTATGTTTCATTAACTATGAGAGCGTTCTAACTTTCTAAACTTATGTTCTTATTTGAATATTCTCTGGTTTATTCTGTGATAATTTCCACTATGAGTAATGGAGGTTTTAACGGTTGATGAGATATCTTGTCGTGTCTATCTTTATTGATGTTTATGTGTTTTGATTCTAAGAACAACTATTTGTGATTGATCTTAACATGTGAACAGTATTACATTACTCATAAATTAATATCTTGCTCCCTAGGGACAACTTAGTTAGTCTTGTTTTTTCTAGTTGTGTGTGATTTAGATGTGAGAGAGTCTAAGACGAGAGGTAAGAACCTACGCATCACATTGTGACCACTCCTTGCATTCTTAATCAATATGCATTTAGATAGGCACTTGCATATCATAATTAAAACTAAAAGCACAAAAATATACACGGTGGACCAGGCCGCAACTGGTAAAACCTTTTATTTTGGTTACTTGACCTACGGTAGCTGGACCACAAACCGGACGGATTCCCTACACCAAATAGTCATGGGCTAGTTGGGAACATTGACTGGGGAGAATCCCTTGCTGTTGTTGCCTACGAATTTCTAGGCCTCAACAAATTGATATTTCCTTTGATAGCCCATTGCATTTATCAGTCTCAACATGGAGCAAATTTGCTAAATTGTGAGGACTATTTAATACACTATCATCTGAATCAAAATTCAAAGACAATATGTTTGAAATTATACTATTTTCTCCAACATTTGAGCCATTCATATAAACTTCTGGAAGGATATTACACACTAGATTCTCCAAGCATTCTAGCTTTCAAGAACTGGCATTATATTCTCTAGCAATTTCTACTTTCCCTGGAATTTGAAAACCAGTGCTTGTACTTCTATCGGTTGCATCTAACATAGACTCATTTTCAAAATTTTGGATAGAGCTTGTACTAGTATTTCCAGCTTCTGAAAGTGATCTTTCCTCTAACATAGGCTCATTTTCACAATTTTGGATAGAACCTGCACTAGTCTTTTCAGCAGTTGAAACTAATATTTCCTCTGCTTTATGATCAGTAACTCCAAAGTTGTCACCGTCACCATTAATCGTGCAAGTATTTACATAATTTTTATGAAGAGAACAATCTTTAGAACTATAATCATCAACTGAAAATTCCATAATGGGAGGCACCTCTGCTTTTAAAGAAATATCTTTAGAGCAACCTTCACCATATGGTTCTGCAAATTGTTCTTCATAATTGTTTTGATACCTATCATCAAATGGAGACCTTTGTAGACAATTCTCAACATGGTTTCTTGAAAGCATTCTACTGCTTTTATTTAGAGCAACAACATTCACTTCACTATTGATTTGAACAACAGAGTTGCTTTGAGGGACAGAGATTGGAAATCTATCTTTAGAAAGTCCAAATTGTGAGGACTATTTAATACACTATCATCTGAATCAAAATTCAAAGACAATATGTTTGAAATTATACTGTTTTCTCCAACATCTGAGCCATTCATATAAACTTCTGGAAGGATATTACACACTAGATTCTCCAAGCATTCTAACTTTCCAGAACTGGCATTAGAATCTCTAGCAATTTCTACTTTCTCGATAATTTGAAAACCAGTACTTGTACAACTATCGGTTGCATCTAACATAGACTCATTTTCAAAATTTTGGATAGAGCTTATACTAGTATTTCCAGCTTCTGAAACTGAAGTTTCCTCTAACATAGGCTCATTTTCACAATTTTGGATAGAACCTGCACTAGTCTTCTCAGCAGTTGAAACTAACCTTTCCTTTGATTTATGATCAGTAACTCCAAAGCTATCACTGTCACCATTAAGGCTACAAGTATTTACATACTTTTGATGAAGAGAAAAATCTTTAGAACTATAATCATCAACTGAAAATTGGACTTTTTCCATAAAGGGAGGCACCTCTGCTTCTAAAGAAATAGCTTTAGAGAAACCTTCACCATATGGTTCTGCAAAGTGTTATTCATAATTGTTTTGATACCTATCATCAAATGGAGACCTTTGTAGACAATTCTCAACATGGTTTCCTAAAATCATTCTACTGCTTTTATTTAGAGAAACAACATTCACTTCGTTGTTGCTTTGAACAACAGAGTTGCTTAGATTGGAAAGCTATCTTTAGAAAGTCCAACACAGACAATACCAGATGACACTAAAGCTGCATCTATTCTTTCACTTCTTTTTGTTTCAATGTGGCCACTACCCAGATCAAATGAACCCTTGTGTGTGTCAGAGGACCGAATTCTTCAATAGACTTTTGAAACATTCATGACTCCTACATTTCATAGTAGGATCAACTAAAATGGAATTCTTTCCATGGAAATATTCCCCAGCGGTCTTTACACATGAATTTAATTTTATATATGTTCCACTCATTGCATTAGGTTTGGCATCAATATGTTTTTTAGATATAAACGTTGATGACTGCCCACCCTTATTTACCAATAGCTTGCCATGATCAGAACTCAACCCTAATGCCGCAACTTCCACCACCAAGGCAGTGAGATTTAATGTTGGAGGCACTAAAAGTGAATGAGATGAACTTGTTTTAGGATTAGAGGAGCCCTGAATAGCTGGGATCCTCATACTAAATGATTTTTCCTGTGCAGCATGGGAGCCCCTGCAACAACCATTAATGTCTCAATATTTAGTAAGATATGTAATATTCCACCACAAACTCCTAAATCATATGGAAGCTTATGTTCACTAAAATTCATGTGTAATGTTACTCTACACCAATCTAGGGGGGTGCTGGAAAACTAAACAAACATTTCATGATAAGAAACATATTTCATACCAAGATGCACTAGCTGGAAATACAACTAATCTTCCAGCAACTCCACTAGCAAGGGAAGTCTCAGCATTACCTCCTTTGTTCTAGTTTTACATGGAAATATGAACAGGTATATATTATTAGGAAATGAAAATGAAGCCATGTATAAAGAATCTAGAAGAAAATCACTGAAGTAAAACATAAGTTGTCTAAAGAAAATACACATTAGCTTCTATACTAATGATTATTTAGGACTGAATCAGAAGCTATTAAATAATCTAATATGCCAAAGCATAGAAAAAGTTATCTGCACAGATATCAATAACAAATGCTAAATATAAGTGGACGGAAGTACAATATACTAAAATCCTAAAGTCATTTATAGGAGCCAGTGATTTGCTCAATTTACTTGAAGAAGCTGATCTAAGCAAGGAAACCTCTGCCACTGGTGGAGGTAAACAAAGTCCCCAGTGTTGTTGTGAAGCATTTGTAACATCATAGAACTTATGAGTTTTGCTGCTAGAAAAATAAGACATAGAAAATAAAAAATCATAAAAGCTAAATGTGAAATATTTTTTAAAACAATTTATCCCAATAAATAAAACTTTCTAAATTAATTAAATGCTAGAACGAAATTATAGGGGATTAAAGCAGGAAACTCGTTCATATCACCCATTTACTTTTGGTAGATGACACATTGATTTTCAATCAATATTTCTGTTAGGGAGCTGGAAAAGCTTAAGGGGATTCTAGACCTCTATTGCAAGACTACAGGAATGGTAATAAATATAAATAAGTCTTCAGAAATGTAAAGTGGATTGGGAGATTAATTTAAAGGCCAGACCAAAATCATATTTCCCATTAATTATTTCAAGAAGTCAAATACCTGGGTTTCATCTTGAAACTATATGATTGACATTTAAATTTTGGCCGTAATTGTCCTGTGGTTTGTATATTAACCTTCATTAATCTATTCTAGAGAGAATACATGAGTATTGGATGATTATAGCACAGCGACCAAAAGGAATCTTAACCAAATAAAAAAGAAGTGTTTCAACATCCTTCACATAGGAGGGAGGGTAAATAAATTCCACTAGTTATAAATGGAACAGGGTAGCCAATTCCAAGCTGGGAATGGGGTTTAAAACACATAAAACACTTCAGCTCAAAATTTACAACTAAAATCCTTTAGAGATTGCTTTATAATGATGGACACTGAGGTCAAGTTATGAAATCCAAACACTTAAGAGATGCATCCATGGAATAGTGGCTTAAAAAAAACACTCACATGATGCTTCCATTACAAGGAAAGCCTTTGGTAAATTTTTCCCCTTGGTGGGTAAATAAATGAGGGAAATGAGGAAAAGTTAGAATTGAAGGAAATTTCAAATTTCAAAGGCTCTGCTAGATAGTTTACATGCTCAATGGTCTATACTGTCATAGAGAGGCTGACTCGCAATTGGCAAGAAATGACTAGTATTGAGGATGGATGACAATAGACAGTCTTAAGTTTACAAGATGAGCCAGAGGAAGAGATGATTACATTGACTTTCCCAATCATCAAGGATTCAAGAATTTAAAGTGTTCAAGGATCAAGGGAACAAGGAAATGCACTCCGTGGGTCAAAATAGGTTATGCTACCAAAGTGGAGGAACTCATGCAAGAGAGAGCATATTGGAGGAAAGTTGTTTGGAAGTTATTCAGCCCTTTAGAAACAAAAACACTAATGTGGTTGGTACTGGCTAATAAATTACTACCAGTGGTAAAATGAGAGATTGGTGCAGACAAGGGTGATGTATCATATGCAAATGCAATGCTGAGTCTGTGGATCACTTGTTCATCTTGTGCACCTTCTCCATATTTTTATGACTTGACGTGTCATAGGTTACAGGGGACAGATCAAGATGATATATATAGGCATAGCTTGGTAGATTGTCTAGGACTGGATTGGTGACAAAACTGTAGCAACTTTTCAGGCTTCCATGTTTTGCTTATATATGATATATGGATGTCAAGAAATTTGATGATCTTCTTGGAACAGGTCTTCATAGTTTCCCAGGTAGCACACAGGATTAGAGAGTTAATGGACTGAAAAGGGATTCTAAAAGAAAACCTTCTAGCTGTTCACTAATGCATTATATTGATAAAGAAAAGCCTAGGTATTTTTAAGAGAGCATGAAAAGGAGTATCAGGTATTTGTGGAGCTGGTGCTTTGTTTTTTTTCAACTCTTCTTTTCATTTGTTGCTACACTATGAGGATAGTAAAGGGGCAAGTAGGGAAAAAGTCTACATTCATACTGTGGAAAACAACTGAGAATGGAGGAATTAAACAATTTCAAGGTTATGGAGATTCAAAGTTTATCATAGATTGGGCTGATCATCTATCCAACATCGAGGATCTAGGCCTGCATGAACCAAGTTCAAGAGGTCAAAAAATGTTTTGAAACCATAATAATAATCCTTTTTCGACACATTTACCAAGATTTCAACTTAATGGCAGACAATATTTCTAAATATAATTTGTTGTTACAGAAGGGTACCTAAACCAAACAAGAATTTAGAAAAGTCACTCTCCTATCTAATTCAGAAAAGACTTGTACTAACAACTCTTCTTTTCATTTGTTGCTAAACTATGAGGCTAGTAAAGGGGCAAGCAGGACATAAGTCTACATTCAGACTGTGGAAAATAGCTGAGAATGGAGGTATTAAACAATTTCAAGGTTATGGAGATTCAAAGTTTATCATAGAATGGGCTAATCATCTATCCAGCATCGAGAATCTGGGCCTGCATGAACCAAGTTCAAGAGGTCAAAAAGTTGTTTTGAAACCATAATAATAATACTTTTTCGACACATTTACCAAGATTTCAACCAATGTCAGACAAGCTTTCTAAATATACTTTGTTTTTACAGAAGGGTACCTAAACCAAACAAGAATTTAGAAAAGTCACTTCCTATCTGATTCAGAAAGAACTTGTACTAACAACCACTTAATGGTAGATTAGCTCAGAGTCATAGCTGAGGGATGTAGACACTGGTTATGCTCGTTTTGTTGTATTGATGGTTTATATATTAGGACTCTTTTAATGATTCTGTATTGATGACAAATTGAGTATCCTAGAGAATACGTATGGAAGACTTTTAATAGTTTTCTTAAATTTGTTTGTTTTTGAATGATGGACAAAAAAACAGTATCCAACACACTTGAGTCCTTGCAGGACTAGTCAAATGTATATTTTTATGTATTCCTTGGGAATATCAAATATAGTGATTTTAAAACACATCTCAAAGAACAAAGAAATCATAGATATGATATAAATCTTTACCCTTCATTGAAGTTTCATGATCTTAATCAACAATCGTATTTTCATTTAAACAAAAAACATGTGTATTCATTCACCTCTTTGTCTTAACAAGCAATAAAGTCGCATAAATTTAGCAGATCATGTTTTTAGCTACAAGGTTCCCCTATACAATATCTCTATTTGGTATAAGATACACAAAAATACTAGTCATGTTATCATTTTATTATGCAACTTGAGGGTAAAAAGGAAATAACTTCCATAAATAAACAAGTGCATATGTGAGGGCTCCCACATTTACTACCGGATTTCATAGATGATTTGGCCCTGCTTATTTAGACTGAATTCTGATCGAAACTTTCAGCAATTTTCAAAGATGTGAAACTCAAATCAATGATTCTCAGCATGGAAGAGCTTGCTAGATATACATATTTTTGGTTTCTATCAGATCAAGGACTTTATTGTTTTGGTGATAAGGCTGTAAACCTGTGTATGGGATTTTGGGACCACATATGGGACACACTGTTTGAGCTGAAAACAAGTATTTTGAAAAGGCTTAGAAACAAGCCTCTTCTGCAGAATGTATTTTTGTTATCTATTAATAAAATTAAGCTTTTTTCACTGGAAAAAGAGAGTTCACACATTTAGATTCCACACAAATAAAAAGCAACCCTTCCACATTTTAAGATAAAATTATAGCCTAGAATGCATCAGCTAAAGCTATGATCAGGAATCAAAGAAAATTGACATGGGAATTACAACATGGGATTCTTTTGTCACAGATACATTTTCTTGCATTTCATGTATGACAAGGTAGCCTTTTTCCACCAAAAAATATCATTTCAGTTATGACAATGGAGCTTTTTCTCACAACAAAAAATCATTTCAGCTATGGAAAGGGAAGGTTTTCCATAGCCGAAACAAAAAATTCATTTAAGGTCTAATGAGGTAGCCTTTTCTAACAAAAGAGCACATGTTATCTACTAAAGTTCAACAACAACTCCACTTATTTCTAAGCTACCATTTCTCCATTTTGTAAATGAATCCAATTACTATCATAAGCAATGGCAGTTCACTTATTTCTATAGATACCCTGTTATACAATATAAAATGAAGACAATTACTCTCGTGGCCAAAAATTGTAATTTGTATTTACATCATGAAAAGATTCTTCTGAAAGTGCATAAAACACTTCAAACACCCAAACCAAATAACAAAGCAAAACTAATATTTTTCCCACACAACTTCCAATGTTTCTCCAATCTGAACATGATTCACATTACACCCATAACCAAACAATGAAATTTATAAATGCAACATCCAAGAAAGACATCACTTGCAAATAAAGATGGCATTCAAAAGCCCACCTATAAAATTAAAAATAAGTTGAAACTTTTCCTAAGCTCAACCTCAAGTAGAAAATAATTATTCCAGATTAATTAGCTTACATCTATGAGATAAAACATTGTTTTTATTTCTACATCTATAGTGCACAACTTATACACATTACTAATTGTTGCAGGACTTCAATTAATGTCGCAAATCCTAAAGTAAAGAACTCAAAAAAAGTATGCCATGGCAAGCTTATGAATTAGCCCTAAAAAACCAGCATATACATTTAGATGACAACATTCACTACAACCAGTTTATAATGTTACACACTTAAAAATCAATAAATAATGAAAATGATTGTCGGCTACCATAGCATAACATTTAGTTTTGAATACTTTGAATATTGACTCTTACTACATAAAGGAACTACATTGACTCCTACTGGCTAATGTCCCACATTGACTCTTACTACTTAAGAGACCTGCAAAATCATTCTTGTCAATGCTTAATAATGATCGAGAAAAAAAAATCAAAATTTTATTAAGATACCCCCAAATGTAATTTAGAATACAAATTCATTAATAAAGTGGAAAAAAGAGTGATTTAGATCTGAATAATAAACAAAAAAACTTATCAAAGTCATTTAAGAAGGACAACTCATTTTTTTTAAATCTAGGCAAAAGACATACTGGTCTAAAGTTGTAATTATCTTTCAAAGATGCAAGTAAAAATTGTGGCAGCTTAGAACCAATGCCCTTGTATACCAAACACTTTTATTTTATCACCAATATAAATGAAATCTCATTTAAATATAAAATCATGTGCTTCGCAAGCATCTAAAGAAGGAACATTCTCCATTATCCTTTCTCAAAATTAAACAATATAAAAATGTTAATATATTAAAATGCCAAAAAGGCACATAAAATCAGATAACATACAAAAGTTTCAATGGAAAGCTTATCCAAGAAAATGATCTAAATCTCCCAATACCAAGCGTCCTACCTAACATTGTCATCAATGCAATACGACCCTACCAAAAGAGAGCACACAAAAGGCAAAAATGAATAACACAATGATTTTAAGTTCTTTACAAGGAAAAGCCAAACACTACTACTAATGTAAATAGAAGACACAAACCACACCAAATAGGTCTTTCTGACTAAACACAAAAAATGCTATTAAAATTATGCATACTTACAAAATTTCAATCTAATCTTCTTCTTCAGCCTCATTCTCAGCGATATTGAAGTAGCGTAGTTCATAGAAGTTGCAGTCCTTGTTTGAAGCTATCACTCGCAACCAATCTCTCACATTATGCATCTTCAAATTTTTCTTTGTCAAGTACTTCAAATATCTGTCAATACATAAAAATTGTAATTAGACACACACAAATTTAAAGGTGAAGCACGTGCAAAAACCTTCAAAACACATCTCTTTCTCAGTCAATCCTCTCTCATTATGCTGCTCCAAAAATTCCCTGGTTAATTAATTCAAATACCTGTCAATATAAAAATATGAGCAATGAAAACATGTAAATGCTCTTAAGAACACCACTCTAGAAATTGTATTTTGTAGCCTTTAGAAAAGCCTTTGATACCGTTTCACGAGAGAAACTACAAGAAAGGGTTAAGAAAATGGCAGTTGTGAATGATTAGAAAACAGTGGTGCAAAAACTATAAGGGAAGGTCAGCACCAAAAGAGAACTTGGGAAAACTGTCAAGAGCTTTGGCATTGATGTAGGAGTGAAAAATGACTTCCCATATCACTTCCACATTGTTTAATCTATGTATAGCATTGTTACACAAACATATTCCTAAAGGTAGGGAATGCACTCCCCACACTTCTGGGACATGGGTATTGCAAGGGAGACATTATCCACATCCCCTTTTGGAGGAGATTCAAGGGAGATTCAGTAGGGAACATTCCACTTAAAAAATAAGATGCTTCCATACAACATTTTTCCCTAAATCAGTATGTCTGTTTTTTCAAGGAAAGTAGGGAAAAAAAGAAAGAGCAAAAGGAAAATGAATGTCACCTAATGCACAGGTAGATGAGGAGGGAAATGATGAGACACAGCTTGGGTTCATTTATAACTTTATGTTAGTGTGACATTAAGTAATTGTGTAAATAGCAAATGCCTCTAATTCAGATAGCAACATTCCCGTGATTGGTCCTTATTTGTTCATGTGGAGCATTGCCTTCAACAATGATGTTAATTTGTCATTTGACCTGCTCTTAGATCAAATATCTTCTGAATTAAATCTATATCTCATGAATTTTCTAAATATCACCAAACAAAATTATAGGGGATTAAATGTGAAAGTCCATTAGTGGCCAAAAATGGCAAATAGTACTATAAAAATTACAAGTAGTAATCATTGAGTGTGCTAAGGAAACTACATAAGAGCTGAAAAAGAAATAGAAGACTACAAGGAGAATGAAAAAAATCTTACTGTTGAATCCTAGAGAGCTCGAAAGATCAAAATGAGTGAGGGTTCAATGGACTTCAAGGAAGAAGCCCAATACCAACAACGTTGTCTATTGTCAACTATTCTAATATCCAAGGCTATGCTCAAGGGTGTTTTGAGGTTCTTTCTATCCATTGGTTGTGTGAATCGAAGCCTACACTACCTGATAGAACTAGTATTGGAGGTTTATTTATAATGCCTCTTGTGATTGGAGCTATCTAGAGGTTGTTTGGAGTTAGGTGCAGAAGCAAACATTTTCTACCTTATAGCCCAAACAACATTTTGATTTGATTCATGGAAACTCATAAACCAAATTTTTGATAAACCATCATGCAATAACAACCCTAGAATCCATCATAAACCATCATCAACTTGAAGCCATTTTTTTTACAATTCTTCAAGCTGGAGTCATTGAAAGTTGCTGAGACAAGATGTGCCTCAAACTTCCTCCTATTGCATCGCTTTGTACAGGTGAAAGTTGCATTATTGTCTATGGTGAGTGAGATTTAGTCTTTTTGGAGACAGTCAAACTTAGAGAGGAGTGTTGTAGACTAGTGATTGATGGGAAGTGGTGGATCAAGATTGAATTCTTTTGAAATTCACAACACCAACATTTGAGCTTCTTTGAAATGCAGACATTGCAAGCCTTTTTGGGGAGAGATTTATGATGGCAGGGATACCGTTGAGCCCTTGAAACTGCATTTCCTTACTGCTCTGGGTGGAAACCCTATGACCATACTTCCTATGAAAAGGTATCAAATATTTTGAGACTGCATTTCCTCACTGCTCTGGGTGGAAAATGTATGAAAGGTATCCAATATTTTGAGATTGGATCTCCTCGCTCCTCTAGGTGGAAACCCTCCTAAATTCACAAAGTTGTGAGACTACCTCTGCTACAATGGATGGTCATAGGCATATAAGTCCTATTTCATGTTAAAAAAAAATTGCACAGTAATAAGAAGGATGGTGCACAAGACTGAAGATATTCAAGTAGCAGTATCCCATTTCAATGATAGATTGTTTTCACAATTACAATTTCAACTAGTTCAAAATTGAGTGCTGGGAGTCAAAGTGGAAATACAAGGTGAACAAATTAAGAAAACTGTTGTAGTTTTAGACTTATCCAAATGTTCAAATTCAAATACTTCTCCACGTTAAGACTCAGTCAACTCCACAAAGGAAGTGGCTATGGAGGAATACACATTCCAACAGAGACATGGAGATATTGAAAATGAAGAAACATCTCCAGTGTTCGAGGTAGAGGATCAGCTAGAAGCCCACAGTGGGAAATATTTTCACTGAAACATTAAGATCAAGCACATGCAGAGGGTATTCGACATAGAAAACGCTAAGAGAACTAGCATGTAGAAAATGCCCTTGAGTTATAGTTATCCGATATAATGGGAACCTGCAGGGTATCATTCAATATAGATAGGCTACAGACATAATCCACAAGAGGGCTAGTGCAAAAGCAACAACATGGAAAAACATTGGCACAGCTATGACCACACAACACATGGGTTTTTATCCAAAATTCACTAAAAATTTATCAATTCACAGTAAATCGATAAACTTACCAAGGATTTTGTAAGCAAAGAAGGTGGTGTTGACGCCAGAGGTGCAAAATTCACGGCCCGCCTCTTCAAAAGTATCTAGGTTCTCTCCAATTCTACTTTATCCATGGCAGCTCTAGCAATTAAATAGAGAAATTGTAAACTCTCAACAGTGGTTAATATCGATCCCAATCTCCTCAATGGGTATGACCAATATCCATATCCAAAACCCACCAAACCCTCCAATGTTTGGCACTAACGGTTAGGCTATTTGACAAGAACTAGCAGGTTGAGCAGTAATCGAAATTGTCAAAATTGAAGGGTGGTGGTTAAGGAAAATTAGCCATCGACCATGAATGCCGTTGCCAAATGCTTGCCATAGAGGTTGGGTCGACCTGTTTGGTAAACTAGTTGGGTCAACGTGCCCATGAAAATATATTTTATGTTT